>JAULBY010027195.1:0-16711 GCA_032358315.1 Ophiocytium majus | reverse complement strand
GCGGCGGCGGCGGCGGCAGCGGCGGCAGCGGCGTCGGTGGCCGAAGAGGCAGTCCGCGGGGCGCTAGCAGCGGCACCAGCGGCAGAAGTGGCAGATGCACACGGGGAGCGGGCTGCCGCTGTGGACAGCATGCATGCTGCGGAGCTCGAATCTGCGCGTGACGAGCCACTAGAAGTTGCTGCCGGAGCAGAAGTCCCAATCCCGGAAACCCCAGGTGCATATTTATGCCTGACGTCTGTAGACGTATGCTGTGACAAAGAGTGAGGCACATAGGGCGTTGCATCGGTGCTGGTGAGATGGCAAGAGGCTGTTGGTATGCCCCTGTGAGCTGGTGCCGGATGCATGTCGTCTGCTGTGCTAGCTGTGTGTGCGCGGGAGGCCTAGCACCGTTCCCTGGCGTGGGCACTGGTCACTCACCACCACTCACCCGCTATCAGCTGCTTTGGTGGCGTTGGAGTGTACAGATGTGGTGTCCTGCATGCACCTGCTGCCACGTACACGGAGCTTGCTCTCACACGAGCTTGTGTCCTCTGGTGGTGCCATGCACACACTCTTTGTGAGTTACAGACTCTGTGGATGACGCCGAACGGGCAGACGATGTGGAGGTGGTGGCGGCGGCAGCGGCGGCGACGGCTGCAGTGGCCCACGAGGCATCCGCTGCGGCGGCAGCAGCAGCTGAACCTGAAGCGGGAATTGATGTGGAGCTGGCGGTGCCGGTAGTGGAGGGGGCGGCGGGGGCCGACGACGTAGTCCCCCCGGCGGCAGCAGGGGCTGCAGCGCCAGATGCACCCATGGAGGGGGCTGCCGCCATGGACGCCATGCACGTTGTGCAGCACGAACCTGTGCACATGGAGGTGCCGGCAGCCGCCCCTGTGGCGCAAGCCCCGATGCCTGCTGCTGCGGAGTCAAGCCCAGGTGAGTGCGCATGCGTGAGAAGGGGTGAACCACAAGGGGCGTCGCATTAGTGCTGGTGATATGATATGCCATGAGCCCGTTGGTGTGCCTGTGTTAGCTGCTGCTGCTGCCTGACGCATGTCGGCTGCTGTGGTGGTCATGTGTGTGGGAGGCCTAGCGCCGCGTGTTGGCATGGGCACTGCTCAGCAGCATGCGGCTTCTGTAAGCCACTGTGGTGGGGCTTGAGTGTACAGACATGATATGGTGTCACGCATCCACCCGCTGCCATGTTAGCAGAGCATGTTCTCACACGCAATTGCCCTTGCGTCCTGCACCACTTGTACTTTTCCTACACTGCTCGCTGCTGCAGACGCCCAACCGGCCAACGATGTGGAGCAAGCGGCTGCGGTGGCAGCGGTAGAGGAGGCACTTCCTGGACTGGCGGCAGCAGGGGGAAATTCTGTGGCAGGACAAGCTGCCGCGGTCGACGGCGTGGCCCCCACACAGCACGAGCCCGTGCAAGTCAACGTGCCAGAGGCCGCTGCTGTGGCAGAACCCCCGATTCCAGGTGAGTGCGCGTGCGTAAAGTTTGGTGTGAGAAGCGGTGAACCACAAGGGGCATTGTGCTGGGTTTATGCCATGAGCTTGTTGGTATGTCAAGATGATCTGGGTCTGAGGCGTGCCAACGAGCGTGGTGAACCATGTACGTGCGCAGGAGGCCTAGCATCACCCGCTGGCTTGGCAGTCACCACCATGCAGCTCCTGTAAGCCACTTTGGTGGCGTTAGAGCGTACAGACACGGTGTTACGCAGCCACCTGCTGCTGCCATGTATGTGGCACTTGATCTCACACGCACTTGCACTTGCGCCCTCCGCCACTTGTACTGTGCCCACACTGCTCGCTGCTGCAGACGCCAAACGCGCGAACGATGTGCAGCCCGCAGCGGCGGCGGTGGCAGCAGAGGAGGCCGTCCCTGCATTGGCGGCGGCGGCGGCAGATGCACACCCGGAGGAAGCTGCCGTTGTCGAGGGCGGCGGCGTTGTCCAGCCCGTGCAAGTCGAGGAGCCAGCAGCCGCTGCGGCGGCGGAGGCTGCAATTGCGGGTGAGTGTGTGCATGCCTGAAGTGCGCTGTGGGAAGCGATGAGTCACCAGGGGCGTTGCATGGTGCTGGTGCGGTGCCATGAACATGTTTACGAGCCTGTGAGCTGGTTCATGAGGCGCGTCAACCGGTACTGGTGTGTTGGACCATGAACTTGTGAGTGTGTGCACGGAAGGCATGGCACCACCCGCTGGCATGGGCACTGCTCCCACTATTCAGCTCCTGTGAAGCCGCTTTGATGGCTTGGCGTACAGGTGGTGTCGAGCATACACCCGCTGCCATGTAGTGCATGCTCACACACCCCCGCTGGCATGTAGCGCGTGCTCACAGACACTTGTGTCCTACGCTTCATGTCCTGTGCCCACACTGTCTGTTACCGTAGGCGCTAGTGTGGCTGACTCTGCGGACAATGCTGAAGCGGCCATCGATGTGGAGCCAGCGGCGGCGGCGGCAGCGGCGGCGGTGGTCGAAGAGGCTGTCGCTGCGGTGGCAGCAGCGGCAGCGGCAGACGCGCTTGCAGAGGCAGCTGCCGCCATCGACGGCATGCGCGATGCGGAGCGTGACCCTGTGCAGGACCAGGCACCAGCAGCTGTCTCGGCCGCGCAAGTTCCAGTCTTTGGTATTCCGGGTGAGTGCGTATGCCTGAAGTATGATGTGAGAAGGGGTGAGTCTCAAGGGGCATTGCGTTAGTACTGGTGCAACGTGATGAGGCTGTTGGTATGCGCCTGTGAGCTGGTGCCTGAGGCATGTTAACTGGTGTGGTTAACCACGCTTGCTGGCACGGGCGCTGCTCACGCTATTCGCCTCTTGTAAAGCCGATTTGATGGGGCTTGGGTGCACAGATATGGTGCTACACACACACCTGCTGACATGTACACGGAGCTGGTTCTCACACACATTTGTGTCCTCCGCTTCTTGCACTGTGTGCACACTGTCTGTGAACTGCAGGCGCTGGAGTGGCTGATTCTGCGGACGAGGCCGGTGCGGCGAATGATGTGGAGTCGGCGGCGCCGGTAGCAGTTGTGGGTGAGGAGGTAGCCCCTGCGGCGGCAGCAGTGGCAGCGGCACAGGTGTCTGTGGAGACAGATGCCGCTGTTGATGGCCTGGGCGTCGCGGAGCACGGCCCTGTGCTCGACGAGGCACCACCAGCAGCAGATGTGGAGCTGGCGGCGCCGGTAGCGGAGGTGGCAGCGGTGGCCGAAGCGGCAGACCCTGCGGTAACAGCACTGGCAACGGCACAGGCATCTACGGAGACAGCTGCCGCTGTTGGTGGCACGGGCTTCGCAGAGCACGACGCTGTGCGCGACGCGGCACCAGCAGCAACAAATGTGGAGCTGGCGGCGCCGGTAGCGGAGGGGACGGCGGTGGCTGAAGCGGCACACCCTGCGGCGGCAGCAGCGGCAGCGGCAAAGGCATCTGTGGAGACAGATGCCGCTGTTGATGGCACAGGCGTCGCGGAGCACGGCCCTGTGCTCGGCGAGGCACCACCAGCAGCAGATGTGGAGCTGGCGGTGCCCGAAGTGGTGGCGGCGGCGGTGGCCGAAGCGGCAGACCCTGCGGCGGCAGCAATGGCAGCGGCGGAGGCACCTGTGGAGACAGATGCCGCTGTTGACGGCGCGGGCGACACGGAGAGCGGCGCTGTGCGCGACGAGGCGCCACCAGCAGCAGCCGCTGCAGCGGCGGAATTCCCGGGCTTTGAGACTCCAGGTGAGCGCTTCTGCCTGAAGTGTGCTTGTGAAGTTAGTGCGGCTCAGACCTACCTATCTGCTGCCACAGGTGGCTGTCACCCAGGGTTGTGCAGAGCAAAAAGGACTTCTAGACAGCACCCGTGTCCCAGCACCACCACACAAGCCAAGCACGCGCATGCGCTTCAAGACAGTGCTGCTTGTGGTGCGCGCCTCAACAGTAGTGATGGGCCACGTCGTATAACGTATTTTATGCTTTGAAGTACGTTACACAAAATATGGTGTATTTCTACGCCAAAAAACGTGATGTACGGCATATTTGCCGTATAAATACGTTCATCGGTGTGTGTTATACAGTGTATTTACATACGATATACGGCGTATAATGCGACAGTTATACGCTGTGACCCATCACTACTCGACAGTAACGCGCCCACCCGCCCTGGTGTCTGCTGCGGCCGGTGCCCCTGCAGGAATTGTCAAGCGCGGGCGTGGCTTTGAGTCTGGCAGCATCAGGTGCAGGGACGACTGGACGGTGGTAGACGACCCCAGTGTTCACTACGACAAGCTTCACAGCGATGATGGCGCTGACGACGAGTTGAAGCCGAGTGGCAAAGGCAAGACCAAGCGCCTGGGGCCGCACTACACAGGCCTGAAACCAAGAAATGGCAGTGCATTGTGCTGGTGCATTGACATGGTGCCTTGGCACGCGTCTGTGAGACGGTTTGCGGCATGTGTGAACTGCTGTGGTAGACTGCGTGAAAGGCCTGGCGCCGTCCGCTGGCATGTCCGCTGCTCACCACCACACGCGCCTGTTGCGAAATAGATGGCGCCTTCACACATGTCGCCGTCAGGTGCCTATTTAGGCCGGCCGGACGTAATTAGGAAATGTTCGAATTGTTTATATTTATAAATCAGCATGCTTCCCTAATTGGGCCAGGCATTTTAAATTAGGCATCCCCATTTAGGCGCCCTCATCTTGCGCCTGCATGAGGTGCCTGTATAGGACAGCTGGCAGGCTGTGCTGCTGTACTACTAGTGACTGTCGTAACCGCGAAAACGGTGCACCGCACAAAGCACCCATCAAACCATCAACAGCACCAGTACAACAGCGCAGCAGGGTCATGTAGGAGCAAAAGTGCTCATGCTTACAAAGACAATGAATGGTTTGCAGGGGGCTGGCAGGGTGGCGCAAACGCCACTATGCAATGCATACACCCGCTGCCATGCAACGCGCATACACCCGCTGCCATGTAGCACATGCTCACACACACCCGCTGGCATGTAGCGCGTGCTCACACACACACATGTGTCCTGCTTGCACTGCGCCCACACTGTCTGTTACTGCAGGCGCTGGTGTGGCTGACTCTGCGGACGAGGTCGATGCGGCCATCGGTGTGGAGCCAGCGGCAGCGGCGGCGGCGGCGGCGGCAGTGGTCGAAGAGGCTGTCGCTGCGGTGGCATCTGCGGCAGCCGCAAAGGCGTTTGCAGAGGCAACTGCCGCCATCCACTGCATGCGTGTTGCGGAGCGTGTACCAGTACCGGACCAGGCACCAACAGCTGTCGCGGCTGTGGAAATCCGCATCTTTGCTACTCCAGGTGAGTGGGTATGCTTGAAGCACGATGTGAGAAGGGGTGAGTCTCAAGGTGCGTTGCATTGACGCTGGGGGAATGCCATGAGGCTGTGGGTGTGTGTCTATGAGCTGGTGCCTGAGGCATGTGATTGGTGTAAATAACCATGAATGCGCGGAAGGGAATGGCCCCGCTTGCTGGCATCGGCGCTGCTCGCGCTGTTCGCTTCTTGTAAAGCCGATTTGATGGGACTTGGGTGTACAGATATGGTGCTACACACACACCTGCTGACATATACAGGGAGCTGGTTCTCACACACATTTGTGTCCTCCGCTTCTTGCACTGTGCGCACACTGTCTGTGAACTGCAGGCGCTGGAGTGGCTGACTCTGCGGACGAGGCCAACGCGGCAAACGATGTGGAGCCGGCGGCGCCAGTAGCGGAGGGGGCGGCACCAATAGCGGAGGGGGCGGCAGCGGCCGATGCGATACTCCCTGCGGCGGCAGTGGTAGCGGCAGAGGCATCTGTGGAGACAGATGCCGCTGTTGATGGCACGGGCGTCGCGGAGCACGGTCCTGTGCGCGACGCGGCACCCGCAGCAGCAGATGTGGAGCCGGTGGAGCCGGCAGTGGCGGCGGTGGCGGCGGTGGGCGAAACGGCAGACCCTGTGGCGGCAGCAATGGCAGCGGCACAGGCATCTGCGGAGACAGATGCCGCTGTCGACGGCGTGGGTGTTGCAGAGCACGGCGCTGCGCACGACGAGGCACCGCCAGCAGAAGCCGCTGCCGTAGCGGAATTCCCGGACTTTGAGACCCCAGGTGAGCGCCTGTGCCTGAAGTGTGCTTGTGAAGTTAATGCGGCTCAGACCTACATTACCTATCTGCTGCCACAGAGTGGCTGTCACCCAGGGTTGTGCAAAGCAAAAAGCACTTGTAGACAGCACCCGTGGCCCAGCACCACCATACAAGCCAAGCACGCGCATGCGCTTCAACCACAGTGCTGCTTGTGGTGCGCGCCTTGACAGTTGTGATGGGTCACGGCATATAACGTATTTTAAACGTTGCACAAAATACGGCTCATTTATACGCCTTAAAACGTGATATACGGCGCATTTGCCGTATAAATACGTTCATCTGTGTGTACCTTATACGGTGTGTTTACACATGTTATACAGCAAATATTCCGAAAGGTATACGCTGTGAGCCATCACTACTCGACCGTAACGCGATACCCGCCCCGGTGTCTGCTGCAGCCGGTCCCACAGCACCGATTGTCAAGCGCGGGCGTGGCTTCAAGTCTGGCATGATCGGGTGCAGGGACGACTGGACAGTGGTAGAAGAAGACCAGAGTGCTCACTACGACAACCTTTACAGCGATGATGGCGCTGACGACGAGTTGGAGCCGCGTGGCACAGGCAAGACCAAGTGTCTGGGGGTCGCACTACACAGGCGTGAAATGGCATTGCATTGTGCTGGCGCATTGACATGGTGCCTTGGCACGCGTCTGTGAGACGGTTTGCGGCATGTGTGAACTGCTGTGGTAGACTGCCTGAAAGGCCTGGCGCCGTCCGCTGGCATGGCCGCTTCTCACCACTGCTCGCGCCAGTTGCAATGCACATGGTCCCTTTCACACATGTACTAATGGTGCGTGCGCGTGCCATTGCTGTGCGCCATTGTTTGCCACTGCACCTGCAGCTGCACCTGCGGCGCCGGCACCACCCGCTGAGGCGCTACCCGCGGTCGACACCGCGCCCCACACAGCTCCCTCCACTGAGGACGTGCCAGTTGTGGCAGCACCACCCGCGCCAGCTGCAACAGCGGCACCAGCGGCACCAGCCATGCCAGCTGCGGCATCACAGCAAGGCGCACGACAGCGCGATGACACCATTGGCGCAGGTGCGTGACAGAGCGTCGCACCGACTGTTGTGCACTGGGTATTTTGCCAGAACTGTGGGGCGTTGGGGTGTGAGCTGAGATGCTGCTGCAGCGTTCTCTTGTGCGCCATGGTGGCGTGTGCCCTTTGGGGGCCTACTGCCACAGAAGTGAGCACGGTGCAGCGTCGCACTGTTGCCTCTGGCTGAGCATGTGTGCTCCTTCGGGCATTTAGACGCTTACGGTTACACGAGGTGCTGCGTGCGAGATGTGGCTACTTGAAGTATCTCTTTCGGCGACAGTGTAATGCCTGCCGCCGTCACACTAAGACTGTGCCTGCTGATACCGCGTGCTTGCGCTTCTGCCCCGGCAGGCGCCGCCTCTGCCATGCCAGCTCCTGAGGCACCTCAGCCGCAGGCGGCAGCGCCAGTGGCGGCTGTGAAGCGCCCATCACCGATGGCGGCCCAGTCAGCACCGCCTGCAATGGCTCACCAGCAGCGTCGCATGGCGGTTTCCCACCACGGCAGTGCCGGCGGGCACCACAGCTCGGGGCCCCCACTAGCTGTGCGTGGCAGGACGGGTCACGCACAGCCCCAGGCGCCAGCGGCACCGCCGGCGACGGCCAACCCGCTGCCTCATCAGCAGGGGCGGACGGCAGTTTCCCAGGGTCGCATCAGCCAGGGACACCGCGGCGGCTACATCTCTGCACGCCCCGCACCTGAGCATGGCAGGATGGGTCAGGCACAGCCCCAGGCGCCAGCGGCACCGCCAGCAGCGGCCCACCAGCGGTGGGCCTCCAAGTACAGCGGTGCCGGCGGCAGCTACACCTCAGGGCCCCCACTGCTTCCGCACTGCATGGCTGGCGTCATGGCGCACGCCCCACCAGTCAGCGCCCCTGCACCCAGCATGCGCACCGCCCCCACTGCGGAACGGCCGTGGCGTGTTGAGCCTTCCGGTTGGCAGACTGAGTACTCGGCACAGTCCACGGCCGACGTGTGGCAGCCTGGCACTGCGCAGCCCCGCGGGTGGGATGCTGCGCAGGGTGGGCACCAGGGCGCGTCAGGCAGGGGATGGGGCGGGAGCGGGAGGTGGACGAGTGCGACGGCTTTCATTGTCGGCAGCTTGGGCGGTGCCGCCGCAGCGGCGCAAGAGGATCGCTCGCCGCACCGCTCGCCGTCGCCGCATGGCCGGCCCCACCAGCACAGCCGCCTGCAGGCGGCGGCCGGCATGCGGGAGCCGGCTGTGGCGGCGCAGCCCCGCGGGCGCGATGCTGCGCAGGGTGGGCCTCAGGGCGCGGGCGGGAGCTGGACGTGTGCGACATACTTCGCCTCCGCCGCAGCGGCGCAAGAGGACCGCTCGCCGCGCTGCTCGCCGCCGCCGCATGGCCGGCCGCACCAGTACACCCGCCTGCAGGCGCCACTGCCGCCGCCGCCGCCGCTGCACCAGGCGATGACACAGCAGGAGGAGAGGAGGGAGGCACCGCAGCAGGGGCAGCCGGTGTCTGGGCTGGAGGTGCTCTTGGCCAAGCTGGCGCGACAGCGACAGCCCCAAGGTGAGATGGAGAGTACTCATGGGGACCAGGATGGGAATTTTTGTAGGGTATTTGTATTTCTGAGGTTGTGTGGGACGGCTGCTTGGTGCAACGGGCTGGGTGAGTTGCTGCACGGTGGTGGTATTGGAGGATGGTGTCATGCATCGTCGGCTACGCAGTGTGCTGCAGTTGTCCGGCAGCAGCCTGCCTCGCCGCCCCTGTGCTGGGTGTGATGCACTGTCTGTGCCACCAAAGTGTGTCTGCTGCGCAAAAGAGGGTCAAAGTCAGTAGCACCATACCGTAAAGCACGATGTATAACGACCCCCCGCGTTGTCAACGGCGGAGTCTGCTGTTGCTAGCACGGGGGGCGTTATACAATGCACTCGCCTTGTACAGAGTACCCAAATTTGTGTAGAATACCCCCCCGCGTTGTCGTCATTAAGGCGCCGTCAGGCTTGCGGGGGGTCGGTATACAGGGCTATATGCCGCTGCACAACGACCCCCTCGTTATGCAAGACCCCACGTTATACACATCGTGCTTTACGGTATGCTTGGTATCATGTTGGGTGTTACCAAGCGGCTGCAGCTGCGGCTCCTGATGCGCTGTGCCGCTGTGCGCGCTAAGCTTGGCTGTCTTGACCAGCGTTTGCATGAGGTGCATGTGGGTTTGTGAAGCGCACACATGTACGTACCGCATGTACTTCGAAGCACCTACACTTTGAAGTACAGTATGTACTTCAGAAATACTTCAAGGTATACTTGTTGAAGTATGCGTATAGGTGCTCCTGAAGCACTTTTGAAGTATACAAGCCGTAGTGTAGTACAGTATTTCCGGTACTATGTAGTACTACAGTAGTATGTATGAACATACCGTACTTCTGAAGTACACTCTTCAAATGTGCTTCAAGAAGTACTTCATACTTCGTAGTATATGATATGCTTCGAGGTAATTCAAAGTATGCATGCAGTACTTTTGAGAACCTCGCAGTATATACACTTGCAGCTGGCATGGTGCGCCTGAATTGACACATCATCCCTTAAAGTACAGATTCCGTCCATGGTTTATGGCCCTAACTTGCGGACTTTCCATACCTTTGTGTGCATTATCCTGTCTGTGCACCATCGCTCGACACCGCGGCTGCCGTGGGTGACACACGCGCGCCCGCGGCGCCGGCACCACCTGCTGAGGCGCTACCACTGGGTTTGTTAAGCGCACAAGTCACTAGTGGCTGCCATGGACTGCCTGAATGAGAAAGTTATGCTCATCACTTGCATATCTAACATGCACATCCCACATGATGTGTGTGCATTCTCCTGTCTGTGCGCCATTGCTCGTCACTGCAGCTGCTGTGGGCGACACAAGCATGCCCGCGGCGCCGGCACAACCTGCTGAGGCCCTGCCACTACCACTGGTGGACACACTGACCGACGCCCCCGCTCCCACTGAGGCCGAGCCTGATGCGGCAGCACCACCCGCGACGGCGGCACCTGCTCCGTCGGCGCCAGCCATCCCTACTCCGGCACCACTGCAAGCCGATCGCCAGCGCGCTGACACCATTCGCCCAGGTATGCACTAGGGCCTTACACTTACTGAGTGCGGGTTAGTGTATGCTTTATGTGCTACTTCAGCTTGAAGTACATGGACCACCGCTGCATGCGGGGGATGTGACCAGGTCATGAGGGAGTCTGACGACAGCCTGGCAGCGATGATGCAACACCAAAATTGGCACGCGCGGTGGCCCCTTGGTTGGCTGCAACAGAGCAACTAGCCACTCCCCGCCCGTGTTTCGGCGTTTTGCATAGTGCTACTTCGAAGTACTTCAGTAGAAGTACATGCCACCGGCAGTGGTTTCACCCTCCGCATCATTTGGTGACTCGCCGCTTGCTCCCTCAGCAGCGGCTGCAGAGGTCGACATCGGCACACCCGCCGGCAGCAACGCCGGCACCATGCACCAGGCCCCCGAGGAGCACGAGCCCGAGGTTGCCATGGCGGTGCCACCTGCGCCAGCGCACCAGCAGGCACCTGCAGCAGCCATCAGTGGCGACGGCGGTGGCGGCGGCGTTACGCAGGGGCCCTGGGGCGAGCTGCTCGCGGCCGGCACCAGCCTGCTGGAGACCGAGGGGGCGTGCGCGGCGCAACTGATCGAGGACATGAAGGCACAGCTTCCGAGCGGACGTGTCCCGCGAAGGCTCTTCACCTTCCACCAGCGCTGCTTCAACAACATCGAGGGCATCAAGAAGTTGTGCAGGAACATCAGGGAGCGCATGGAGCAGCACGACGGAGCGGCGCCGGCGGCTGTCGACACGGAGGCCCTGGCGACCCAGCAGGCGCGCCTGGCAGAGCTGGCGGAGAGCATCAGGAAGACCTTCAAGGACGGGGATCTCGCTCTGGGGCAGTACGAGAGCGACATGGAGAAGAAAGAGCGGCAGCGCGCGGAGGGTGAGGCCGCGGGGCTCGGCGACATCGACAACAGAGTGTCGTCGGCGGAGTGGGACACACTGGTGGTGGACGCCACGGCCCTTAGCGGCGCCGTGCAGGGCGCGCTGGCGCTGGCACAAGAGCTGGACGGTCTGGCGGCTCGCGGCGTGCCGCACTGGCAGTTTGGCGACGCGCAGAGGGCCTGCACTAACCAGGGCAGGGTTGCGCAGCAGAAGTGCGGGGGCATCCTGGCGCACGTCACGGAGCACGGCGGCGCGGCGCCCACGGGCGAGCAGTGGCGCGCGCTGGGGGCGCCGCGGGGGCTCAAGTCGGTGATGAAAAGGCTGCGCGAGGCCGTCAAGTTCGCCGACAAGACTCTGCAGGCGGGGCGGGAGTGGGTCCCGCACCACAGCAAGCCCGCACCAGCTGCGACGCCCGCAGACGTTGAAACGGCCGGCGAGAGCAGCGATTCTGACGGCGGCAACGCTGGCCACGGGCCCCGCGCCGCCGCCCCTGCGCCTGAGGCCGTGCCTGCTTCCCGGCCAACGAGCCACAGGCGGATCCGCCGTGGGAACGGAGGCGCCCGCCGCGCTGCTGCGGCTCCCAAGGCAGCACCCACTGCCCAGGCAGCGCCCGCCGCCGTTAAGGCAGTGGCCGCTGCAGGGGCAGAGCCCGCCAAGAAGCGCAAGTGGCACCAGAAGCGGAGGCCCGGTGGTGGCGCCGGCGCGTGCTGAGCTGCCAACCAGTTGGCGGTTTGTTGCGCGTGAGTGTTGTGCTAGAGCAGTGCATGTTGAGTTCAGCCCCATGGCCAATCGGACCCTTTCACCCCTACTGCAGTTACGAGCATCGGCACCCGGAGGCACTGTCCATGTGCCAGCCAGAGTGCCTTCGCGAGGGGGGTGGGGGGGGGGTTGCAGGAAATGCACCTTGCGACCCACGATGCATGTCTACCTGCCGCACTACCAGCCCCTTTGCAGCATGCAGCGGCTTAGTGCTGCTGCTGGTGCTGCTGGCTGGTGTGTGGCAATTGCGCCTGGCACTGCACTGCAGTGCCCGGTGTCACTAGACATTGTCTTTCAAGGTGGCGAACTCATTTGCATGTGCTCGCACGCAGTCTCCGGTGCACACCAGTGTGTGCGCTTAGCTGTTGTATGTGGCTCAATACACTTGTCAATTCGCATCTGGATGCACACCGCTGCTTTGGCTTGGACATTCCTATGCGCTCAACCATGCTGTCGCAGTGTGAAGTGCCTTGTACCTCAAGTTTCACATGTTGCCATGACAAAGTGCACTTGCGCCCATCCGTCAGCCGCCCCAAGGTGTGCAACAGCACACCAGCGCTGCTTCCAGGGTCTAAGAAACCCTGCTCAGCAAATGAAGTGCAACCGCAGATATGCTGGACAGCGTTATACCTACAGTGTACTACCTACTAGTAGCTTGCAGCAGCGCTCTTGCCAGACAGGTGCCGCATCCATTTGCTCACGTCTGTCAAGCCACCAGTAACAGCTTGGCGCAATTTGGGCGTGGTGGACGTGCGCATCCTCTTTCACGCGCGGCATGATGACTGTGTCGATGTTTTGCGCAGAACTGCTTTCAACTCGCGACTGCGCTGTGCAGCAGAAGGGTACATGCCCTTCCAGACGACGGCTGAAGCCCTGGCGCTGCAGCGCCTGGTAACCTTATTTAATCGCATTTGCGGGCATGCAAGAGCCCATGCCATGCATGCCAGCTCGCACGTGGCCATTGCACATAAATGCCCAGCAGCGTATGCACACTAGCCCACAAAACCCTCTGAACAACCAAGGGCAACAACTACTGCTAGTGGACAGGTCCGAGCCGCCGGCAGGCTGGTATGTACCTATGTGACTGAGTTCAATGATAAGTTATTGATAACAAGCACGCCAATACCAGCGAGATGAAATTTTTCTGGCCGTGAAGTGTCATGTCCATTGCACGCGCAAGCTGGGTCAGCAGCCGGTGCAGCGCATGTACACACTGTTGGCAAGCAGTGTGCAGCACACTGGTGACCAGAGCATTTCCCTCAGAAACCGGTCGGACGCTGAAACATAACACTTTGAAGTATTACTTCGTTTTTTGAAGTTTTATTTTGCATACCGTGGCTGCCATGCGGGGTGCTGCGCGCTTTCTGCTCACGCCATAGGTCCGCTGAGCAAACGTGCACAGGAGCTACGGCGTACATTTTCGATCAATTGAAATGCCGCTTCAGCACCCGTGCCCCATGGACCTCAAACCTGTGTATAACCCTGCTGCAGCCATCAAGTGCAACGGCAGATATGCTGGACAGTGCTGCTGCACCTGCCATGTTTGGCGGTGCAGTCGCGGCAAGCTGCATTTGGCACCCGCATTTGGCACCCGCCATTGAGTTGGCACCCCCCAAGCCGCACCGCCACCGGCAGCAGCGCAGGTGGCGGCGGCGACCGTTGGTCGCGGTAGGATACCGCAGGTCCACCAACACCAGCAGCCGTGGCCAGCGCGCGCGTGCGGCTCTTGGGTGTTGCGCCCCCCCCCGGTGAGCCCCCTCGCAGCTTCTTGGACTCTCCGGCGACGCCGCCACGGCAACCTCAAAAGCGCCAACAGCTCGTGCCCGTTTCCACAGCATGTGACTTGGGCGGAGCGCCAAGAAAAAGGGGTTAACTGTCAGTTCTTCGCACTTGAGGTTGGCGCACGAACGTTCGGGAACCCTCCAAGGGTGAGCCGAGGCACCTTTTTTGGGGGGGGGTAGAAGCACTCGGGGTGCCCACACCTCTGTCCCTGCCTCCATGCCGGCGGCGCCATGAGCTGGGGAGGTGGTGAGTACTATCCCTCGCACAGCGGCAACAGCAGGCCATCCCACGCCCCCCCCAACCGCGATGCCAACCTTCACTTCGACACGCCTTTCGAGCCGGTGCAGCCGCGACAGGAGTACCACCGTGGCGGTGGTGGCTGGCAGGACGACGGCGGCGGCTCCGGACGGGACCCAGCCCTGGAGCCTCACTTCTGGGGAGATTTTTCCAACGGAGGTGGCGAAAGTGGCCGCTATGACCACGGCGGCCGCTCCCCACCGCCATCCTACATGGACAGCTACCACAGCTGAGGCGGTGGCAACAACTGGCGAGACAAGGGCCCACCACGCCGCGCGGACAGCAGCTGGAGGCCAGCCAGCGGCGGCGAAGGCTGGGGGGCGAGTTACGGACGTCCCTACTCCAAGGACGACGGCTGGCAGTCGCGCCCCCCACCGCAGTCCCCCCCTCCCCGCCTAGCTCCCCCTCACTCCGAGTTTTTACTCAACGGTCGCCATGACGGTGGGCAAGACGACACTGCCGACCGCCTCTCCCACCCTGACCACCCGGCCTATCCTTCTCCTGCGCCATATGAAAGCGCTCTCGGCGGCGGCAGCGCCGCAGCGGTCAGCGACGCCTCTGATGAGGTGGGCATGCATGACAGCCCCATGGTGGCGGCAGGCGGCGCGGCGGCGGAGACAGCCCCGCGGCGCGCCACCAGACCCCTGCACACGCCGTTTGGCCGCTCCGCGGGCCCCGACTTCTCCCAGCTGCTGCGGTCGGCCCTGGGCTCACAGCGCGGCGGCGGCAGCAGCAACACTGATGCTATCGGCGGCCACCGCCCCAGCAGCAGCAGCAGCCGTTCCACCGCGCCGCTGACGATGCTGCCGTGCGGCGCCCCCGCGGCGCCAATCGGGGACGGCATGCTGACGGCGCACCCGACGGCGCCGCCGATGACGGCCATGGGACGGGCGCTGGTGCTCGAGCGCCCGCAGCCTGTGGAGAGGCGTGCAGAGGCGTGGTGGCTGCGGTGTGGCGAGGCGAGCTCGTGCTTTGGTGCCGACGGTGGGGGTGTTGGGCCGGGGGCGTATGAGGCTGCGGGGTGTGGGGCGGCGCTAGGCGGGGGGGCGCGGGTGAGCGTTTGGCGCGCTGAGCACGAGGTGGCGAATGTCTTGCGGCTGGCGCGTGCATACTTCGAAGGGCTGAAGTATACTCCGGAGTGTACTTTTTGCCGTCACGGCCCATTGAGTCACTGATCCTTAGAAGTAATATGGCCTTAGCTGGGCGGGGCGCTGGCGGGCGAGGTGCGTGGCGCGCTTGGGGGTGCTGAGCAAGTGGTGGCGTTGTGGGCGCGGCTGGCGCGTGCATAGTTTGAAGTATGTACCTCTAGTATGTGGGTGCGTGTCACGCATCATTGAAACAGTAGTACGTGGTATTATTTCTCTATGCTTCGAAGTAGGTGTACTAGTAGAATAGGGTGTGCTGGCCGCGCTCAGCATGTGGTGACATTTATCTGCGCAGCTGACGGGAATGTGTGTGTGCAAGGGGCAGGTGTGCTCTAGCCCTCTGCCTCGCTCATTTATAAGGTTGGCGCGCTGAACATGTGGTGGAGTAGTCTGTGCGGCTGGCGCTTGCATATATACATACTAAGTATGTGGTATCATTATTAAATACTTCAGAAGTATACCTCAAGTAAGTTGCTCAAGTACTTCAGGTATGTATTTGTGTGTGCAATGCGTCATTGAAAGAGTATTTTAAATTTGCTATCGTTGACCAGCAATCTGTAGATGCAGTACAACCTCATAAATCGCTGTAAGCGTCGATGTCTACACCAGCATCTGTACCAAGCCAGGTACCTGAAACACAATCTAGGACAGCACAGTGCAAGTTTTCATTCTGTATGTGTGCAACCCTGCGTGTGTGTGTGTGTGTGTGTGTGTGTGCGCGCGCGCGCGTTGACCTGGGGGGCCGCGAGTGGGTAAGCGCGGAGGGGGGAAGCTGGACGGTTCAGCACAGTCACAGGCAGAAAACTACCTTCAAGTGGTCGAAGTGTGAAACCGCACACACCCTTTGTGTGCCGTGCAGACTCGGGGGCGGCATGCTGGGCAGGGTGTGCCCCAGGGCACGTCACACGCGCTGGTGGGCGGGAGCTGGTTTGCCAGCGCCGGCAGCGGCAGGTATGCCGCCGCAGCTGCGCACGAGAGCCGCTCGCCGCGCCGCACGCCATCACCGCATGGCCGGCCGCACCAGCACAGCCGCCTGCAGGCGCCACCACCGCCGCCGCTGCACCCGGTGCTGCCCCAGCAGGGCAACGGGGGGGAGGCTGCCGCGCCGCAGCATGGGCAGCCCGCGTCCGCGCTGGAGGTGCTTTTGGCGGATCTCGAGCTGGTGCGGCGGCCGCGAGGTCAGATGACAGGGCTTGCTGGTGGGGACGAGGGTGGGAGTCGCTGCAGGGCATTTGCTTTTTTGAGGTCGTGTGGGGCGAGCCCTGCTTGGTGCTGAAGGCTGGGTGGGTGGCTGCGGCAGCTATCTCGCAGTCGTATACTTGAAGTACTTCAGAAGTAGTAATGAAGTACTTCAAGTAGCAGGGAGGTGTCATGCACTGTCAGGTGCGCTTTGAGCTCCAGGTTCTCTGGCAGCAGCCTACACCGCGACGGTCGCACTTGTGCTGCGTGTGGTGCGCGTTCTGTGACACCCAACTGTGCCTGCTGCACAGAAGATAGTCAGATCAGCTGCACCATACTTAGTGTTGGGTCATGGCGTATAACGTATTTTATACGTTACGTGTGGTGATGAGGCGGAAAACCAGATGACTTGGAACCAGCTAAGCACGCTGATGAAGTAGGTGCCGTGCTGGGAAG
>JAULBY010027184.1:0-16724 GCA_032358315.1 Ophiocytium majus | reverse complement strand
AATTGTTATAGTTCGTTGCAACATCTCAATCACTTCTTTATTACCTAGTACTGTATATACAACCAAGTAATCCTTCTCATCTGCTCCTAGAATAACCAGAGGTTCTACATTCTTTGGTATGCTATCTAGGTTCATGGTGCTCTGTTCGATTCTTCAATAGCTTTGGCATAGTCTTTCATTGTCATCAACTCTTGTTCAATGCGTTGAAAGTTAGATATGACTTCTGTTATTGAGACACCAGTACGTAGCTGCCAGAATACTACCTTCCTTAGTTCGTCCATCAGTGTGTTTCCTTCCAAGAGTTACCTACTTTATATTCACCACTTAAAGGACAACGCATTCCTTCAGGTATCTTAGTAATCTTATCAAGCTTTCCTAGGTATTTACCTGCTTGTTCGATTGCTTTAACACCTAACCTACCTGCTTCGTCTGCCCTGCCTTCTTCTACTTCAATCTGCCATTCGTCATGCACGTTAGCTACAAACTTGTAGTCAATCTTAGCCCTGCGTAGTTCGTCATTCAAGAGAACTAATGCTTGCTTCATGACAATCGCACCCGCACTCTGGAGTAAGCTGTTAAGTGCTGCGTGGTCAGACCTAACTTGTACTCTGCGTCCATCAAGACCTGGTAGCGTACCCGACTCTGCAACGATGTTAACAACTTGTTCTCTAAGTTGTTTAAGCGACGGAGTGTTCTGAAGAAAACGAGACTTGAGAGCTTGTCCTTCTTTCGCACCAGCACCAACAACCTTCCCGATCTTGGCATCCCCTGCACCATAGAGGAATGCATAAATAAACGTCTTCGCTTGGTTTCGTGTTTCAAGTCCAGCAGCCTTTTGGTTTGCTGTATGGATGTCACCTGAAACGACTTCACTTGTGTACGCATCATCTTTCATATAGTGTGCAAGCATTCTCAACTCCAATCCTGAAGCATCGATACCCACCAACTTATACCCTTTCTCTACAGTCCACAAATCCCTACAGTCTTCTCCATAGGGGCTTCCACTATTTGGTACTTGTGCCATGTTAGGTAGCATGTGCGTCATTCTTCCTGTGACTGCACCATTTGTAATTACCTTTCCATGCACACGACCATCATCACCTACTGCCTTCAACCATGAAGCAATCTGAGCTACTCTCTTCTGGAGCATTAGATACTCATTGATTGCCTTTGCTTCAGGTATGTCTACTCCTTCGAGCGTTCCTTCGTCAACGATTGGCTGCCCTGTTTCCGTGTACCTCTCTGGCTTCCAGCCTTTCTCGATGAGTCTTTCTCCGATTTGTTTACGACTGCCTGGGTTGAACTCTTCGACTTTGTCCTTGAGTTTCTTACCTGTTTTGTCGGAGATTCTTTCGGTAACTCTTGTAGGGAAAATGACTTGAAGCGACACTTCAATAGCAGCAAGCTTACTTTGTAGTTCAGATAAAAGGATTGTAGCTTTTCTTTCATCCAACTTAAAACCGTTACGTTCTTGCTTTGCGACAATTGCTTGGACTTTGTGTTCAAGATCAATACTCCTTTGTTCAAACTTCTGTTGTTTTAATTCGTTAATCAAATGGTGATACAACTTCTCTGTTACTAAAGTATCCTGGATACAGTACGTCTCCATCTCTGGAGTAAGACCACCATCCCAGTCACTGAACTCTCCCTTAGGGAAACCAAGACGTTCACCCCATGCTGATAGTTTATGACCTCCCACCAGGCTTGGGCTTAGTAGTCTGCTTAGGACGAGCGTGTCGCACACTTGGCTCAGCATTATCGAAATCTTCCAAGTCTCTCTCAGTACTGGGGCATCGAAGCTTATTCCGTTGTGCATGATAATCAAATCGCAATTGTCCAAATACTTTTGTAACCCTTTTGCTTCCTTCCATGATACGACTGCTCCTGTCTCGATGTCTCTAGTAACTGCTAACCATATCTTATTGTGCTGACTATTAGTCTCTATGTCCAGTACTACCTTCATTTAATTTCTCCATACCTGTAGCAGTAAACATCATATCATAGTTTTTCAAGTGTTGTATAGCTTCTTGAATTAAACCACACTCTTTAGCTGCATAGGGATTACCGTATCTCTGATCCAATGCTTCAATTAATTCTTCAGTTGTCATTCATTAACCTTTCAAGTACTTTTAATTTCTCATCATCAGTCATGACATACCATGTACTGATCTCTTCTTTAGTTCTACCACAATCGTTACACTGCATGATTGTAATATCGTAAGTACACTTACCGATACAAGGTGATTTTACAAGTGATTGCTTTCGTTCATTCTCTGCTAATGCTTCATAAACTTCTTGATCGTATTTCATTTCTGTTTTCCATTTCCATAAGTTATTCCAATTAGGTAGGTGCAAGGGTGGACACCTCCATACCATCAGGAATTTCTCCAGTACCTATCATTAGGGTTAGCTTTCATTGACTGCAGTAGCTCATCCACAGATCTGAACCACTGATCCACACGCATTCCTTCTTTAGTAGTTATAGTAAAACTCATTCGACTAGTCCTTGTCTAACTCTCCATGGGTATGCATCTTCTACCCAGAAGCATCTCATTTCTCCATGCCTAGAAGATAAGTAACCTCTCCACATTGCATGCTTAGTACTATAGTCGTTGCACGTAAGTGCTTGATTATCAAGGTAAATTCCTTTGCTTACCCATCCTATGCAAACACCTACGCATAGTATAACTACACTAAGCAGACTTCTTAAGTGTTGGTTTCTTATTGACAATAGGATCTTCAACGATTGTTACCTTCTCATTATGTTTATCATTTAACATAGTCTGCACCTGGATCTCTAACTTCTGTACCTTCAATGCCAATTCATTTACTGCGTCGATTACTTTAGTAAGCTGAAGCAAACTCATATAATTCCCCATGTATGTAGTGCGTTAATAATGTAAAGCATGATGCCTAAGAAGTACATTACTGCAGCCACTAACTCAACTAAGACTAGTGGTGCATCCTGCTGTAATATACCTGCCAATGTCCAGAATCCTGACCCAATCAATCCAAAGAACAAATTCAAGGGGTACACATTGAAACTGGTCAACGCTATTCCAATCAGGCACAACGTAGTTCCTAACCATTTTACTAGTAGCAGACTGTGCTTGTTGGGCATATTGTACATGTTACGATCTTTGTTCCTGATGCTACTGTTGTTGTGGTACAAGCCATACTAATATTATACACTAAAACTAGTGTTACTGCAAGTGCAATCTTCTTCATTGTCGTGCCTCTATCATTTCATCTGCGATCTCATAAGCTTTCATCGTGGCAATTTCAACCCACGAGTGTGCTCCCTCTTTTAAATCAAACTTCCAATCCCCTGCACAGATACCTTGCAGTGCAGCCATTGCAAACTCATCTCTTAATTCCTTCATAAACTATTCTCCTCAGGTGGTAATTCATTCATACGTCCAGTGTTACGACTGTATAGCAAACGACAAGCAAGCCCAGTAAGACCAGAGAAACGATTCTTGAGAACTCGAACATAAGTAGTATTCCTTTCGTTAGTATCTTCATGTTGTCCGTTACGCTCTAAACCTATCACCATGTCACTTAGCTGAGCGATACTACCTGACCCACGTAGCTGAGCTAATGACGTTGCTGCACCCTCCTCATGCCCCTTAGATTCAGGACGCTTAAGGTGAGAGACAATAAACAATGCAATCCCTGTCTCTTGCACAAGCATGCGTAGCTTAGTCATGATCTCATCAATCGCTTTACGCTCATCTCCTGATTCCTGCGCTGATACGATAATGCTTACGTGATCCACGAATACATACTTACAACCCAAGCCCCTAGCCAAGAACCGAACACGATTGATAATGTTATCAACGCTAGTACTACCAAAGTGATCAAACAAGAACAGCCTATCAGTACCAAGTGTTGCATCAAACGCATGTTTAATATCCTCATCAGTCGCATCACAATCAGGTAAGTGCAAGGGTTTGTTAGCTGCCAGTGCCATCAAACTCTTAGCTGTCTTCTTAACTGATTCTTCCAGGAACATCAAGCCAATGTTATCCTCTGTCTTACTAAGGATATGCCACACAATCTCACGTAAGAACTGAGACTTACCTAGTCCTGAACCTGCCGTTACTGTTACTAATTCTCCAAGACGGATTCCGTAGGTCAGATCATTGATACCTTCATACGGATACATTACCTCTGCCTTCTCCTCTGCTTGGTTCACTAGCTCCCAGAGTGTAGACCCTGCAATGATGCCATCAGGTACGTACTTCTCTGCATTCCACCATGTGTCCACGAATTCCTTGTTTAGTCCCTTAGCAAGGTAATCACAAGCGTCCTTCATGCCAGGAATACTAGACTTAAACACGTGTGCCTTGCTACCGAATAACTCAGCAACCTGATTAGCTGCTTGCTTCCCTGGTTCATCGTTATCAAAACAGATTACAATCTTCTCGAATGAATCAAGATACTCGAAGCTTGCTCGACAATCCTTGAGTGCAGCTTGTGCTCCGTTACGTACTGACACTACTGGAAACCTAGACCCTGTTAACTGATAGACTGCAAGTGCATCGAACTCTCCTTCGGTGATCGTGATAGCACGTCCCCCTGGTGTGAACTTATTCTGTCCGAACAAAGTCGCATGCTTCCAGTCACCTGATACTGAGAATGTCTTCTCCTCTACTCCACGTACCTTAGCTGCAACTACCTTACCATCTGCATCAGCATAGGGAAAGTAGTAATTCTTACCATCAGAACCTGCACCGAAGTAGTGCATGGTAGCTTTGGCAATACCACGATCTGGTACATGTACTGCCTCTGTGTTATTCAATACCTCTAGGACTTGCATAGCGCCTCTCTGTTGCGTTTGTTTATCTAGGTAGATACCTAGCCCTTCTAAATCCTCAAGACCTGCTCTAGGGGCTGATATTCTAGTGTGACATACATGGCAATACTGGTGACCGTCTGAGTACAAACTGTTAGCATCACTAGATCCACAGTTATTGCATGGTATATGATTTAGGAATGTACTCTCAGTTTCTTGTGTCATTTCTCTTGTGCCTTTCTTAGTATTGCTCTAGCAAATTCCATTAAATCGTGAATGTCTATGTTGTAATCAGGAACTTCATTAATCAAAATTCGTATTTCATCATCTGTTAGTTCTGCTGGATGGGTATAGAGTGGTGTCGTAATGCCCATGTTTTCCACTTTGTTTTCTGAAACACAATCCGCTAAATACAACGCTTCATCCTTAAATCTATCTAAGTTAATCCACGCTACTGGTTCATTAGTTTCGTGATTCATACTCTGCCTGTAGTGCTAACTGTTCTTGTTGCTTTGCATCATTCTTACCTACTTCAATCATATCGTAGATGTCAGTCATGACACTATCGATTCCGTACTGTGAAATGTAATAGACAATCTCGCCTAGGGCAAAGTGATAATGTGCTTGCTCCTGGTCTTGTTCATAATCTATGCATGCCATCTTCTTAGTTCCTTATAAGTTAACTATATATAAAACAAATAATATAAGACTACTTAAGACTACTTAGTATAACTATATAGTAATAGTATACCACACTACTAGACATCCTGTCAATCGTAATTCTCTTCATCTGTTGCTTCTTCTGTATTCTCTTCGTCTCCATCATACAAATCATATCGTTCTTCTGACAATAGATCATCTTTGATTGTAGCATAACACTTGTTGCACATGTCCAGGAATTCACCTGTAGTAGCACTCTTACGTGTGGATTCAAAGTCGCTTAAGGCTCTGTCGCAGCAATAACATCTCATGGTAATTCCTTTCAGTATTCTATTAGTATAACACGTTTAGACGATTCCGTCACCTAAAATCTTATAAGCCCAAGTGTATCTATTGTCCTTCTTCGTCTCCTTAAAGAGCTTAATTGTCTCTATCCTAAAGCATCTGTCTAGTTTAGCAAACTTCTCAGCCTCTTCCTTATAACCAAATATTCTAACTACTGTATTGTCATAGTCTAAAATCTTATATAGCTTCTTCATAGTGATCCCCATTGTTGTGCCATTGCATCTGCTATCCCTTGGAATGTCTTATTACGCATCTTCTCACGTTCTTTAGGAGGTAAACAAGAACTATCATAATACCATTGACTCATACGTTTACCAGACTTAGCCGTCCATATTGCACCCTTATCTACTACATTAGTAGGCACTAACTTAGGCAGGTTCTTTAGCCACAAGCATGTTGCCTTAGTAACTGAATGCCCATATTCCCAAGGGTTAACTATCTGATCAGGCTTCCTCCACTTACTACTCATAATTCCAATAGGGTTTTCAATGGCATATCTAGGAATGTTACTGTTAGCTAATGCCATAAAAAAATCTATACCTTCTTGCTGTCGTCCATCTGCTATTTTCTTAGCGAAGTGTCTTGCACCTGATACTGCTAAGTGAGTACAAGGAGGGTGAGCTATCATCAAATCCCAACCTTCATTAAGAATAGCCAACACGTTACCTTGATAGTGATTTCCAGGGGTATCAGTAGGCTCTAGATCACATGACCATGCATCATGACCTAACTTAGCGAATGCATCCCTTACTGTACCACTAAACTCACAAGCTACTAGTACCTTCATAATCTACCCTCCAGAAAACCCATTATAACATGCATTGTAAAATAAAACAATGTAAACAATAATAAACAAGCTACCATTTTATCTTCATTCATTCGTTGATCCCTATAAAGTATGCACAAATTAGTAGCAAGATAACTACAGTCCAATAACCATTCATCAGTCATTGTCTCCGTAATCTTTAAAGTCTCCGCTCTTCTGCTGATCCCAATAACCTTTTAAGTATTCCATCTCTTGCTCTTTCGTCAAGTCGTAATCCTCTATCCCTTGATTGTTTCCAGAAGGGCAATAGTGAGGTCTAATAGGACGTCTATAATATGCATCTGCTCCACCTCTATCATAAGGACTACCATGTTCTTTATTCATCTTCGTTTTCTCCGTCTTCATCGTCTAGCTCCTCAAGTAATTCATCTTCATCGTACTCTTCGTCATCTTCAGGCTCATAATAACTGTCATTGTAGTATCCGTCACTATATCGATTCATTTTCCGCATTCCTCCGCATGGTTAATAATCTCTTTACATCCATTAGTAAACTCTTCGCTCTCTACTCTCTGCCAATTGCCCGACATATCCCAGGCTTTATCAATTGCATCCTCTTCATTACTTGCCTCAATAATATATTCCTTAGCATAGTATTCTACTCTGCCTAATTCTACTCTAAAAGTCTTCATTGTGTACGCTCCAATTTACGACTAAATTCTTGCATATCTTCTAAAAATTCTAAAGCTTCTGCCTCTTCATAGTGACAATAGTCTGCCACACCCTTATCATATCCTAATCTATAGGCATGACTCATTTCCCTATCCTCATAAGGGTTATTATAGACACCCTCTGCACGTCCATCATAATAACCTAGTGCGTATTCATAATAAGTATTCATTTTAATCTACCTTAAAAAAGTATTTAACATAAGCCCTGGGGTTCGGCTTTTGATTATCATACCACACCCCATCGATAAGTGCAAGGGCATGCTTAGATTTTATTACATAATATTTCCCTGTAGGGTACATCTTCGCAAACTTAGCGAGCGACATTTTTACTTTCGTGGGCATCTGATAGTTATCCGCCTTAACAGTTTTAGGGTGGCATTTAAACACGTTTAGAGCCGTCGTTATCATGCGTACACTAGCACCCCTCCCCCCTACCCTACCCAGGGTTTTAAACACCGTATACACGTCATAATAGGGCTTATTAAAAACGATACTCATGGCATTCAAAGCACAATTATTGCCGTCGGTTTGAGTTATATCTGCAAGTTGTTTTATATATTCCATGTTATCAAGCTCCTGTTTTAACTATTCCAGAGGTTTAAAGTATTGCGAGTTTGCTTATCGTTAAGATCATGAGCGATATCGTCCCCTCCAATACCCTTAATCCATCCATATCCATGCCATTGCGTATTAGCTCCTACTCTTTCGATAGTAAGCATGTTCTCACCCCATGATATCTCTATCACTCTGGAATTTTGTTTAATTCCCTCCTCTACTTGTTTTAGTACTTGTTTAATAGACGGCTTACGTCCTTGAAAATAGTATTCGTATAACATTATTTAACCTCCCTTATTTCCCAATCTAATCTAGAGCTATCATCTTGCCCTTCGTTGATAGAGAATAAATCCTTCTCTGCGTTTTCAATACTGTTATAAATGCCGTAGGTATCTACTTGTTTTCCTTCAGTATCATAGCCCACTAATTGGTATGTATTCATTTCTGCATTCCTCTTCTCAAATGTAAATGGTTCTAAAGCAAAAGAAAACCCATCATCTAAATAATTAATCCATTCAATAAAATCTTCTATCGTTTTAATTTCAATTTGCTCATTCTCATGATGATCAAAAATATAGTACATAATTAACCCCTTAAAATTTTACACAATACAGAATCATACAGATTTAGTAATTGCATAGGTGAAAGATTTTCCAAAATGGTTTCCCCTGTATCTTTTAGCATAGTATGAATATATTTATCCATACCATCATAATCCTTACATATTAATTCAAGTCTTACTATCAATAGGTTTCTTTCTTGATTTTGCATGATATTACCCTTTCACCGCTAGAATTTTAATTACCTTAGCCATTTTAACCCCATGCGACTTATATGCTATTAATGGCACGTCCTTATTGTAGCATGCTCTGCACCCGTTACACTTGCCTTCATGCTCATAAGCCCTACAGATTGTAGCATTATCAGTCAATTGAGACTCTTCGCTGAATATGGTACTAGTGGTTAACCCTGGAATTGTTTGCCCTTGTACGCTATCACTAGAGAATCTCACTACTACATTCGGCAGAGCTTGCATTTTATCTAGTACTGAATGGAATTTTTTAAACTTGTGCATACGTGTAGGAATCCAAAATTTTACCCATGTAGCTCTAGTACATAGCTCTAGCATTTTATGGGCTAGATCTATAGAGTACATATCCCCACTATCAAAAAACCTAAAATATCTAGAGGAATCTAGAGCGATAAACATATCATCTACCCATGCGTCCCTCTGCCAATCCTCCTTATTCAATGCTCTAGGTAATTTGACATTAGGATAATTATAATTCCCTGTAGTGGCATAGCACCCCTTGCATGCGTCGACTAATGTTCCATCCTTATTCTTACTTGCGGGACAAGTCTCTAGAGCTTGAAGAGACCATGACAATATTCCATCTAGCTTACTTGTTTTTGATAGTTTGATCATTTTGAATGCTCCTTATAGATAACGTGTATGAATGTAAATATCGGCTTCTAATGGTAATTGTCTTTTAGTGACTGTTCCACCCCATCCATATTTAGAAGGGCTTCTATCAGAATATGGTAGCAAGGGCTTGCGATACTTTACAGTCACTACAGGGAGCTTTTTCTCACCCCTTGATTTTAAGAGTTTACGTTTTAAAGATACTCCCTTCTTGAGAGACTCTAAGCTTCCGATATCTTGCTTATCACTTAATTGAATAGTGCATAAATAGGACGTTGATTTTGCGTTTTTCTTATAGCTCATTTTATAGCTCCTTAGCATTATTAATAAATTCGTTACACAATTCGATAGCTCTATCCTTATCCATTGTAGATATATAAGTAGTAGCTCCTTCTTTAGTCTTGCTTATCTGATACTCACCCCTTTTATATGTCACTCTTACAATTGTATTGTTTACATTCGTCTCTAGTACTAACATGATAAGCTCCTTATTTAACTATTTCAGATGTAAGAATTAAATTATCCTTACTTGTATTGTTATCACTTATACATTGTAGAGCATTTTCTCTACTCTCATAAGCCCCTAGAATTTCACTAGTATCTTCATTAATTACAATCCAAACTAATAGCATGATAAACCCCTTATAAATAGAATACTACTTGAATGACTAACAGAATAATACTTGATATTGTGATACATGTATTTAAAAGACTCTTCATTCTTACTACTCCTTATCGTTGATCCATACCTTATCTTAACGGATCAATTTCAAATAAGTATACCTAGGACAAACCCTAATATGTAAGTTATTGATTTATAAGGATTTAATACCCTGGTAAACTGTAGGGTTATTATTCTAATGGGTTTATTCTCACTCAATTCTTAACTCATTAAGATCTTGTCTCTACTTATCTGGAATGCTTAATATTTAGGCAATCATCTATATGATCTATATCAATCATATGATCTAGATTATCTAATTGATCTAGGTGATCTAAGTGATTTAGTCATGGCTTGCTAGTGTCTTGCTAGTGTCTCTATAGGTTAGTGAGTTATCTCTCTATAGGGTGGTTTACTTACTCTTCTACTTGCTCAATAACTCTACAATAACTCAATAGATTCTAGCTATTAACTCTAAAGATACGGGGGAGGGGGCTTATTGCTTAATTATTATAATCAGATAGCTCCTAAACACACGAGAAGGAGAATTAAACTTTACAATTAATTAAGAAAACTTGACAATAATAACTAAGTACTTTACAATAAAGAATATCCTTATGAATCAAGGAGTTAGTTATAGGATATCACTATGTGAAATAGTATCAATAAAGGGGACAGAGTAGCTAACTGCGGAATACGTGCAAGCTTGTCTCCCCAGACCCGCAACAGGACAGATAGTCTCTCCCTATAGTGGGGTTCATAAGATATCATAATGTGAAATAGTACACCTGGAAGGGCTTATAGATTCCACGATATGAAATAAAAGGTATAAAGTACTTGACAAATGAAGAAAAGTATGATATAATAAATGTATATGAATTATATACTAAGTAGCAGACAGATAGAAAACAACAATCAGAACCTACTTCAGATAGATGACAGAACAACTTAAGTAACATAAGACTACTTAAGACTACTTAGTATAAATTCTCTTGTTTTTGTTCTCTGCGTTAGCAGGTAAAGAAAAGGTTCTTAATGTCAGATGATTTGTCTCCTCTTAAAGAGGTGGTTGTGTCAGCACCACAGACTCGTAGGAGAGGTCGTCCACCTAAGTCACTTGTGGAAAGCAAGAAGAAGCCAGGTAAAGTAGGTAGACCTGCAGGAGATGCACAGAGAATTCAAGAGTTTAAAGCTAGACTACTCAGTTCTAGTGGCACAAAGATTATAGATACTGTTATTCGTAAAGCATTAGATGACGATGACAAGGATCAGATAGCAGCTCTAAAGATGTGTATGGATAGATTACTACCTACATCATTATTTGAGAAAGATGCTAAGGGACAACGTAATGCAGTAACTATTAACATTACTGGATTAGGTGAAACTAAAGTAGAAGCTGTAGAAGAGATTGACACAGTAACAGAAGACCGTTACTGCGAAGCTGAGATAGTAGATTATCAGGAGTTAGATAATGAATCTTAGTTTTGAATTACTACCTTGGCAGAAACAAGTATTCCAAGATAAGACTAGATTTAAAGTTATTGTTGCTGGTAGACGATGTGGTAAATCTAGATTATCTGCTGTATCATTATTAGTTGAAGGACTGCGTTGCCCACAAGGGAGTGCAGTAATGTATGTAGCACCCACCCAGGGACAAGCAAGACAGATTATCTGGGATGTATTAATGGAACTAGGTAGAGATGTTATTCAGAGCAGTCATGTGAATAATATGGACATCACATTAATTAATGGAGCTAAGATATATGTTAGAGGTTCAGACCGTCCAGATACTTTGCGTGGCGTCAGTCTTACTTATTTGGTTCTTGATGAAGTAGCCGATATTAAGTCAGAAACTTGGGAGAAGGTATTAAGAGCTTCTCTTTCTGATAAGAAGGGTTCTGCCTTATTCATTGGAACTCCTAAAGGACGTAACTGGTTCTACGATATGTACAACCTTGGTCTTGATGGTAGTGATGAGGAATGGAAGTCTTGGCACTTTACTACGCTAGATAACCCACTCATTGATCCTAAAGAGATTGAAGGTGCTAGAAAGACTTTAAGTAGCTTCTCCTTCAAGCAAGAGTATGAAGCATCTTTTGATAACGCTGGTACAGACTTATTCAAAGAGCAGTGGATAAAGTATGGAGAAGAACCTGATGATGGTGTCTATTACATAGCCATCGACTTAGCAGGATTCACCAATACGAATTACTCTGAGACAAGAAAGAAAAGACTAGACGAATCAGCTATCGCTGTAGTTAAAGTAACTGATGATGGTGTCTGGTTTGTAAAGAAGATTGAACATGGTAGGTGGGATGTTAAAGACGCTGCCAATCGCATTCTAAAGAACATACAGGAGTTTGAACCTGTAGGTGTAGGGATGGAGCGAGGCACTGTTAGGAACGCTGTGTTGCCCTATCTAAGCGATCTGATGAGGTCTAAGAATACATACGCTATGATTCAGGACTTGACTCATGGCGGTAAGCAAAAGACTGAACGAGTTGTCTGGGCATTGCAGGGTAGGTTTGAGCATGGCAAAGTAATCCTGAATGAGGATGAAGACTGGAAAGAGTTCAATGACCAGTTGCTAATGTTCCCTACTGCTCAGGTGCATGATGACTTGATTGATGCTTTATCTTATATTGACCAGTTAGCTGTAACGTCTTACTTTACAGACGACGAGGAAGATGATTATGAACCGATGGACTTTGTAGCAGGATACTAAGGAAACTATGTACGATAAAGAAAACGAGTATGTTCCTCTAAACTTTCAAGCACTAGCAGAAAATCCTGCTGTGTGGGAAGTAATCAAAGAAGAACTAAACTATCTTAGTGGTGACTGTCTAATGAAGATTATCACTGCTGCTAAAGAAGAAGGCATGAAAGATGAAGAAATATTCTTTCCTGCTGTAGCAGAAATAGAGATTGAATTTGAAGATCCGTTTGCTACCTCTGTTGAAGACGACTCCACTAAGGAAGACTAAGAATGGCTGAGTTCAAAGAAGACGAAGTAACGAGTGAAGATAAAGATCTAGTCTCATTTATCGTAGATCATTGTAATGGTTGGAGAGACCATCGTGATGTAAACTACATAGACAAGTGGGAAGAGTACGAAAGACTGTTTAGGGGTATTTGGGATTCTGCTGATAAGACTCGTGACTCTGAGCGTAGTCGTTTAATTACTCCAGCACTACAGCAAGCTGTTGAATCCAAGCAAGCAGAAATATCTGAAGCAGTCTTTGGTCGTGGCGAGTTCTTTGATATCGTCGATGACCAGCAAGATCCAAACAAACAAGATATTCAGTTAGTTCGCACACAGATGCACGAAGACTTTAAGTTCTCTAAAGTCAAGAAGTCATTAGATAACATTATCCTTCTAAGCGAACTCTACGGTACAGGTATCGGTGAGATTGTAATTGAAGAGAAGACTGTAATGACTCCAGCTACTCAGCCTATCCAAGGTACAGAGTTAGCTGCTATTGGTGTTAACGAGACTAAGAAGTTCTTAGTTGCTCTTAACCCAATTAACCCACGTAACTTCCTTATCGAGCCTAATGCTAAAGATGTAGAAAGCTCACTAGGTGTGGCAATTGAAGAATACGTTGCTTATCATACTATCATTCAAGGAATGGTTGACGGTACTTATCGTAAAGTAGCTATTACTCCTGCTTATAGTGATATGAAGCTAGAGCCAACCCAAGAGATTACACATCGTCAAGATGACAAAGTTCGTGTTATCCGTTACTACGGTAAAGTTCCTAAGTCATATCTTAAAGATATCCAAAAGCAAGACGGAGAAGAAGTCATTGACTTGTTCCCTGAAGGTTCTGAAGCTAAGGACTACGAAGATCTAGTAGAAGCTATTGTTGTTATTGCTGACGACACATGGTTACTTAAGGCAGAAGAATCTCCTTACATGATGAATGATCGTCCTGTAGTAGCTTACCAAGCTGACTCTATGCCAGGTCGTTTCTGGGGTCGTGGCACTGCTGAGAAGGGCTACAATATGCAGAAAGCTATTGATGCTCAGGTACGTAGTCACCTAGATTCTTTAGCTTTAACTACTGCTCCTATGATGGCAATGGATGCTACACGTCTACCTCGTGGTGGTAAGTATGAGGTTAAGCCAGGTAAAAACATGCTGGTTAATGGCAATCCTAACGAAATCATGATGCCATTCAAGTTTGGCACTACAGATCCACAGAACTTCCAAACAGCACAGAACTTCCAATCAATGCTCCTACAAGCCACAGGAACGATTGACAGCAGCTCTATGCCAGGGCAGGTAGCAGGGGGTGAGGCAAGTGGCGCAGGACTCTCTATGGCTCTCTCAGGGCTTATGAAGAAGAACAAGCGTACCTTGATCAACTTCCAAGAAGACTTCCTCATGCCTTTCATCACTAAGGCAGCTTGGAGATTCATGCAGTTTGATCCTGAGCGTTATCCTGTTAAGGACTTTGTGTTCATTCCAGTCTCAACTCTTGGTATGGTAGCTCGTGAATACGAACAACAGCAGATGGTTGGCTTGATGCAGACCCTTGGACCTACAAGTCCTATTACTCCTGTTCTGTTACAGGGTATTATTCAGGGTTCTAGCCTATCTAATCGTGAAGAGATCGTCGCTACATTGCAACAGATGTCTCAACCTGACCCAATGCAACAGCAGATCCAACAGATTCAGATGGAAACTGCAATGGCTATGCTGCAGAAGACTCAGGCAGAGGCTGCAAAAGCTGCAGCAGAAGCTCAAAAGGCTGGCGCTCAAGCTCAAGCAGTCCCTGCTGAGACCCAAGCTAAGCTATTATCAGCAGCTTCTAAGAATACTGCAGATCCAATGGCTAAAGAGTTTGAGAATCGCATGAAACTAGCTGATCGGTTGATTAAAGTAGAAGATATTAAGTCCAATGAGCGCATTGCTCAGGTACAAAATAACTCAAATATGTAAGAAAACCCTTGACATTTGAGAAGATCTGTGATATAATATATATACACTATAACACATGTTGACTCCTTTGTCAAGGAAAAAGTTAAATGAATCGAGAACTACAGAAGTACTATGAAGATCGCTTTGCAATGATGGCTATGCCAGGCTGGGAAGCTCTTATAGAAGACATACAAACAATGATTGATGTGACTGATTCAATTGGTGGCATCAGTACAGAGAAAGAACTCCACTTCAGAAAGGGCGAATTGTCCATCATGAACTGGATTAATACACTTAGAGAATCAAGTGCAGAAGTCTATGAGCAACTACAAGAGGATACCTCAAGTGGCTCGTAGAATGTACGATTTCAAGTGTGAAAAGAATCATCTAATGGAGTTTTTCGTCGATGAGACGGTTAAAGAAACTTCATGCGGTGTGTGTGGCGAGAAGACAACTCGCATCATCTCCCCCACTACTATCTATTTAGATCCTGTAAGTGGGCAGTTCCCTGGAGCAACAGCAAAGTGGAGCAGAATGAGAGCTGAGAAGCTGGCATTGGAGAGGAAAACAAATAGTTAACCGATTCACAAGTGGACTCTTGACCACCGAATCATTTTATAAATTATCCTAAAATCGCATTGCGACAGGAGTATATACATGGCTGCTAATTTTATTGAACTGCAAGAAGAAGTAGGTAGCGCTAATAACATTACTGACTTAGATCAAACAACTGACCTTGCTACACCACCTGCTGAACAAGCAGACAACGGACAAGCAAACACAGAACCTGAAGTACCTGAAAAGTACAAAGGTAAGAGTTTAGATGAGATTGTGAGGATGCATCAAGAAGCTGAAAAGCTCATTGGTCGTCAAGCACAAGAAGTTGGTGAAGTACGTAAGCTTGCTGATTCGCTTCTCAAGCAACAACTCGAACAGAAGCACGACAAACAGCCTGTACAAGCACAAGAGATTGATTGGTTTGAAGACCCAGCTAAAGCAGTAAATCAGGCAGTAGAGAATAATCCAATTCTTAAGAAGTTACAGGAAGAACAAACAAGACAAGTTCAGACTGCAGCTCTCCAAACAATTGAAAAGGCTCATCCTGATTATGTTAGTGTAGCTCAATCAGAAGACTTCCAGCAATGGGTAGGCGCTTCTCGTATTAGGCAACAGATGTTTACACAAGCTAACAATTATGATGTAGATTCAGCATTAGAACTGCTAGAGACTTACAAGTCTTTACGTAGTATTAAGCAAGCCAAAGAGGAAACCTCTAAAGCTGCTGATGAAACTCTTAAGAAGGCAGATAGTGAGAACAGAAGTAAAGCACTTAAAACTGCAGCAGTGCAACAAGGTGGCACAGGGGAATCAACTAAACCCATTTATCGTCGTGCAGACTTAATTCGCTTAAGAATGCAAGATCCTAGACGTTACGAAAGCATGGCAGATGATATTCTGGCAGCTTACAATGAAGGTCGGGTTCGTTAATTTTAATTTAATATTTAGGAGATTTACAAAATGGCAACAGCAACTTATCCTGGTGGTTCAGGAACAATCGTAGCAAAGACACAAGCAGACAAGTTCATTCCAGAAATCTGGTCTGATGAAGTTATCGCTGCTTATCAGAAGAACTTGGTTCTCGCAAACCTAGTTAACAAGATGACCATGAAGGGCAAGAAAGGTGATGTACTTCACATTCCTAAGCCAACTCGTGGCACTGCAACAGCTAAGGCAGCTAACACTGCAGTTACTATCCAAGCTGATACAGAAACAGAAGTAAACGTAACAATCGATCAACACTTTGAATACTCACGTTTCATTGAGGACATCGTTGAAGTTCAGGCTTTAGCATCACTCCGTCGC
>JAULBY010027173.1:0-16726 GCA_032358315.1 Ophiocytium majus | reverse complement strand
CACTAATGAATGTGCACTTACACATGAACATTAACATGGAGGCGCTGAGCTAAAGCACCCTAGCCAGGCACTTCAACACCCACATGCAACACTGGTGCCACGGTGCACCCAAATTGAGTCCGGGTCACCAGTGTAACACGACACTGGCAGTTGTGTGGCGGTAGCAGGGGGGCTGCCACAGTCAAGGACAAGGGCCTCTGATAAGTAACACCAATTTAAAAGGTTGATTGATTGGGGTGGTGCTCCGCCCCTCAGGCTTGTTGCGCTGCTTGGCAGCCGCCTGAACTTCGAAACTGTATCCAGTAGTCACTGTGGTACATCAAGTATGTATATTGTCACATGTACTTCAGAATCTACTGAACTTGTGTCATTGGTGCCATCGCGGCCGACCTTGTAACGGCCATGGGGGCTGAGGTGAGTTGTGCTCTTCATGGTTCCACACTGCTTACAAACACGTACGTCATGAAACAAGGTAGCTAGGCACATGAGTCATGCTGTATCCAGTCACGTGCACACCACGTGCACACGGTTTTCCGCGCCCCATTGGCAAGCGGAGTTCAATAAAAGTACATTGTGTGCATGTACATGTACTTCATACCATGTACTTCGAGTACTCTGCAGTATTTTTTGCGGCATCTTACCGAAGTCTGAGCACTTGTTGCACACGCGACGCCGCAGCACTGTTCGGGCAGCTGCAGGCATCACTGCTGTGAAGGAGAGGCGGCGCAGTGTAACGTGGCACCTATGTGAGGCCTTCAACTTCTCAGCGCTGTAGGGAACAATGTGGGGCTCAGCACAATTGATGCACCACTTCTGAGGCCCCTCCAAGTAGTAACCACTCGAACCATGCACAACTTTTAAATTAAGTGGGGCACACCTCACAGCGCCTGCCGCAAGACTTGGCGCTTCTTGGAGGCAGGCCCAGGCAGCTGCCAGGCAGACTGAGTGCAACAAGCCTGGCGCCTGAGCAACAACCTATCAATCCACTCTGTAAGTCAAAGTTGGTTTCAATTCATTTATTCTGTCTCAAGCCTGCCCCCCTGCTACTGGCACAAACTGTTGTGTCACACTGGTGACCCAGATTAGGTACATTGTGACACCAGTGTTTATGTCGGTCCACAGCCGTATATTGTTTGTTTCCTGTTTCAATGTGCGCTCTCACGTGGTGATGAACCAGATATGGCACCATCATGTGCACACAAAACTGGTGCTGTTGACAATGTGTGCGCACCATTTCACTGTGCTCAGCGAAAGCAACCTGGCTCAGGGGCGGCATCTGGGCCTCAACAGTCAAGCACAAAGTGCACATGGAAAGAGAGTAACGGCACCAGTCCGCACCCAACAGTTACTGCACCTGTTTGTGGGACGCCTGTACTTGGGATGCCCATTGGCAAGTGCATCAGCCCATGGGCCAGCTCCAGCGTCTTCCCGTTAGGCACATGTCCCCCATGTGGTGAGCTGGGGGTGATGTACACGGGCATTCGCAAGTACAGGCGGCACACCAGCAGTTGCGCTTGCATGCAGACTGGACCAGGTGCCGTTATTGTCCTCCCATGTGCACTTTGTTTGTTGGCTGGCGTGGTTCAGGTGCTGCTGCTGACCCATGTTGCTTCCGCTGAGCACAACAAATGAGTGAAAGGGTAACGCACACATTGTCGACCGCCACCAGTGTTGTATTGTGTGGCACATGGTGGACCGACATAAGATACTGGTGCAACGGTGTACCCAATCTGGGTCACCAGTGTGACCGCCAAACGGCTGCCGCAGTTGTGTGGCGGTAGCAGGGGGGATGCCGCAGTCAATAGGCAGGCACTGTGAGTGCCCAAGTTGTAGTTGTGCACCCCACAATGGCTCGAGTCTGAAGGCACCTATAAGTTAAACGATGACTCATAATGCTGTCATGCAGCCGACATGATATACTGACCTGTAACTTTTGGTATCATGTCACAGTAAGCGGCACTCATGAACAGTACCTCGAAGTATGTACATGTATACATGCATACATGCATGTACGGTAGTACTTCTGCTTGTATTGCATGAGCACACCTGGTGGCGGCTTGGTGGCAGAGGTGAGTCGTGCCTAGCCCGCCTGTATGATAATATATCATGGCCAATACTTCTGAAGTTTATTTTGACACGGTGTGTAAGTATACCAGTGTGTACCTGTAATTTTTTCTATTCTGTAGTTGAATGTGCACTTCTGGGTTTGCAAGAACCCAGGTGAAGCATGCACTACATGGCATGTGGCATGCAGCAGTGACATGACCATTCTGTGGACCTATGAGTGTGTGGGTGCACTGCTGCTGGTGCTGCCAATGGTGCTGCCGCTGCAGGTGCCTCATGGATGGCGGTGGCTGCAGGCCGTCGTTGCATTTCCAGCCTTTATACAGGTGCATGTGCCGACAGGTATAATACTACGTAGTAGGAGTACAGTTACAGCTGTGGCTGCAGCTGCTGCAACACTGGCGTCCCCTCCATAACACCACACAACACATGCACTGCCAGGTACTGCTGTCCGGGACGAGCAGGAGGGTGGATTTCATGGGCGTGGAGCCTATTACAAACACGATGTCATGTCACCTATGAAATTTGCGCACATGTACTGGTGTGAGGCCTCACATATCAGTCTCCGCGCTGGCTGGGCCAGACGCACCGCAGGTGTTGCAGGAGCTTGCTGTTTTGTTAACTGTTAAACTGTGTACTGAACAGCACATCGCGGCTACTATGTTGTTGCCCCGGCCACCCCCACTCCATCACAACCATCGCCGCAATGCCAGCTATACACTGTGGAGTGCCACATGGAGAGCAGGTGCTGGCACAAAGTCATACCCAGGTCTTCAGGCTGGCCGCCACTCGCAGCGCGGCGGTTATATTACAGTTCCACCATTTTGCAACCCATGTCATGCGCGCACATGAGACGCAGGTGCTGGCGTGGGGCCTCATACCCGAGTCTCCGCGCTGGCTGGCACAGAAGAAGCGCAAGGGCGAGCTGCACGAAACCCTCATGGCCCACAGGTGGGTGCCGCACATGCATTGGGTCTCTACCTAGCTACTGCAGTTATTTTCTCCCGTGTTGTGCGGCCCAGTAGAGTGTCACACTCCCGGAACGCCATGCTGCACACCACGCTGTCTTACATGTGATTGGTTGTATGGTGCTCATGGGCATGGGATCGATGTGGACCTGTTTGTAGGAGGTATGTCAATAATATATGTTGCACATGGTGCATGTATACATGTACAATAACCTGACATTCAATTTGTTCTCGAGTACGTACTACATACTTGAAGTACGGTACTTACAGTAGTACACGGCCACCGTTGTGGGTATGTCACACGTGCCTGATGCGCTCCACGACATTGTGCTGACGCTACACTACTGGTGTATATGTATCATGTGAACATACGGTATACATATACCATTATGATACAGAAGTACTACGAAGTACTGAACTACATACTTCAGAAGTGTATATTGCACTTTTTATCTGTGTGTAGAGGGTGTGGCACGTGTTGACTGCATGGCGGCCATGCCACAGTGTGCTCAGAATACTATACCTGGTACTTTGGAGTACGCGATGTACTACACGTGTACCACTACTTCAAAGTATATACACTTTCTTAAACAGTGCATGCACATCATGATTTCGCGCTCGCTGAGGCCCTGCACCACCGTGTGTTCTTGTCTGGTGCTTGTGTGCGCAGGATGTTCACCTATGTGTGCATTGTGTATGAGTCACATGTTATTTGACATGCACCACAGTGCTACTCACATGTGTGCCTACACACGCCACTCTCATGGTTCACAGGTGTCATGGCTCGGGGGCGGCGTGCGCGAATCGGGCGGCTGTGGCGGCGGAGGCGCACGCCATAAGGCGCGGGGCGCGCTGCAGCGCCGCCGATGCTCCTCATGGCACGTGGCAAGAGGTAATACTATACTTTTGAAGTATACTACCGTATACTATAGTAATACATATGTGAAGTCAACAGTTACTCTCGTATACTGCAAGAACTGTAGTACTACTGGCATATTTGGCCCATGTAAATACCAGGCTCCTGTTACTTCTGCTGGTTCACACTGCCGACAGCGGTGCACGCCATGAGGCGCGGGCCTTTGTGACAGCGCGGCGCCGTCGATGCTCCTCATGGCAGGTGACAAGAGTTACTATCAACTTCCAGTATTGTAGTGCCGGTATCATACGCGGCTCATGTGAAGTTACACAGGCTCCTGTTTTAGATATATGCCCAAATGCGTGCTGCTTTTGCCTGTCTCTATGTACGTGCAAATGGTACGTATGTGGACCCGGGCCATGCTGCTATGTAGTACATCATACAGTGTATGCATGTAGCATCATGCTGCGAGGTACACGCCAGTATTATACTTTGAAGTACCGGTACTTCGAGTGTATGCGTATAGCAACACAGACATTGATACTGGCGCTTTCACGAGAACTGCACGCCACAAGGCGCGGGTCGCGGTGCACTGCCGACGCCGACGCGTCACAAGGCACATGGCGGGACGTACATCCTTTTAGCTCCACGTACTACTTCAGAAGTATTAGGAGCGCACATACTGTCTCAGGCTAGTGGTAAAGTAGTGACAGGGTTTCCAATTCGATTACTGTATGCGCAGCGCTGTATGCGCAGCGCACGTGATGGGCAGCAGCCTCTCGTGTGCGCATTCGTGTGGAGTTCACAAACGGCGATAATATATAGGTCGGGTTGCAAAAAACACACTTTGAAGTACAGCATAAGATGTTATCTATATATCAGATCTGAAAGAAACACACGGTACACCGTATACACTCTGCTTTTACAGCAGCCTCTCAACCCAATATGGATGTCCTTAATGTGTGTGTAATGTGGCGTATACCTGTATGGGTTGTACTTCGTTTGAATGTTGCTGGATGTAAAAATTAACCATCAAGACTGTGGGTGGTATGCAATCGAGCCGCCTGTAGCTGCAGCCATGAGCGGCGTAACGGTGGCGGAACCGGGCGGCGCGCTCGTGGAAAGATCCTCGCAGCCGTCTCGGAGGTTGTGCAGCGGTTCACCCGTCAAAACACAACGGCTGAAGTCAACAGGGTCGCCGACAAACCTTCGCCAGAGCTGGGAGGAGTGACCACTGGCATCAGAGGCACTGCACCCAAATGGACAAGCGGTTGGTTAAGATGTTAAGATGCTTAGATGTTTAACCAACCGCTTGACAATGTCCATTTCGATGCAGTGCCTCCTGATGGTCACTCCTCCCAGCTCTGGCAAATGTTCGTCGGCGACGCTGTCGACTTCGGCCGGTATGTTTGGACGGGTGAAGTGCTCCACGACCTCCACGACAGCTGCGGGGAACGTCTTGAAGTACACAATAATTGTTACTCCGAAGTATATTATACATCTGAAGTAGTTCGAAGCACAGACTGAGTAACTGCAAGTAGTACTTGAGTATCTGCGTCCACCTTTCCAACACTGAAAAAATGTGAAAACATACGTTGCAACCCACACACAGTTATGTAAACCTTGAAAGTACATGAATCCGCAATCAGCACACTGCCGGGTCGGCACCGCCCTTCCCACTTGCCACGGTGCAGGTGTTTCTGCGGCCCAAGATGCTCATCGTCGGCGCTGCCATCATGTCCATGTCATCGTGAGTGCCGCTCAGTCAGTGGATTATTCATGTGGAATGTACATATTTTGTACTACATAGCAACGACGTAGTGACCCGGGCATGTTTTCAAAATTTCTGGGATCCAAACTCTGGGGGGGTCCGGGTACGCTGAACTTGCTGACTTGCCATGTTATCATGATCGGCAGCCTCTCAACCCAAACCACCAGCCATAGGCCATCAACCCAAACAAGCCATCCCCATGATGGCTAACCACGTTCGTGTCATATTCGTTTCCCTCTGTTACGGAAACCATTTCTCACCACGTCTAGCTCGTATTTTGATTGCATTTCCTTTGCCGAGCAGCCTCTCAAGCCTGTGCGCGGCTGTCCTGTACGCCCCTGAAGCACATGGTTGAAAATCCCCCCCCCCCCCCACCCCCCCCAATGACAGTTTGAAGGACACTCAAACTGCTTGTACTGCACTTAAAGGTCCTCCCCCAAGAGCAAAACTCTTGTACAATTATTGTGCAACAATTTTAAACCTAACTCGACTATTGATTGCGTCGCTGCTGCTGAGCAGGTTGTCAGCCTGAGGCTTGCGCACAGCCATCCTGTATGCTGCTCGCATATGAAAACTCAATCTAGGAGGGGACATATGTTTTCTTTCGCGGGCGAGACTTGCCGCGAGTCCATAGCGGTGGCGCTGGTGCGCATGGCGAACAGAACAAAAAAGGCATGCAAATTTCTTCGAAAGTAGTATAGTACTGTAGTTACTGGTAGTGTTCCCGGATGTGTTGTTTGATAACTTAATTGCTGACATTTTCCTCATCTGACGCTATTTTTTGTTCGCATTTTCTGATTGCAGACTCTCAGGCCTGCGCGCGGTCATCCTGTACGCCGCACATATGTTTTCCCTTGCCGGAAAGGGACGCAAGTCCATAGCGGTGGCCCTGGTGGGCATGGCAAACGTGCTGGCCACGCTGGTCGCCGCGCTGCTGGTGGATGTCACGGGGCGGCGGCGGCTGCTGCGGCAGGGGATCGCACTGAGTGCGGCGTCGCTTGCTGCGCTGGCGCTGGCCGTTCTGGGGCTGCAGGGCTATTATATGCTGCAGGTGGGATTTTTTATTGTATGTCTACTTTAAATTTATGTACCATACTGTACAACACTTCAGAAGTACTTCTACTACCGAAGTACATGTATAGTATACTACTAGTAGTATGCGTCAGGCACCTCAACAGAAAATACTTTGAGGTGTACTTCGAAGTAGGTATCATCAGCTACTATGTCACCGCGTTGCTGGCGGATGTCATGGGGCGGCCGCTGCTGCTGCGGCAGGGTAGCGCGCTGAGCGCGGTGTCACTCGCTGCGCTGGCGCCGGCCGTGCTGGGGTTGCAGGGCTGCTATACTATGCTGCAGATGCGTGCCAGCTAGCCGTAGAAGCTTGTTTAGCCCAGATGTAAATACTTCGAAGTATAGTCATAGGCACTAAGGATTTCACTAAAGGTTGTACGTGTTCAAGTATGAGCGCGGTGTTGGTCGCTGCACTTGCGGTCGCCGTGCAGGCCCTGGGGCTGCACGGTTACTATAATATTATAATTATGATATTATGCCGCAGGCGGATCCCATTAGGTAACGCAAACGCTAGCCGTACTGAAGCATGCTGAACCTGGGGCCCGTTGAAGTAAAATGCTGTACATTGTATGTACTTCACTACAGTAACTCTGAAGTACTTAAGTGTATGTTGCCAATACTTTTATAGTTACTGTAGTATTAAACTGAAGTATTTACTACTTGAAGTATGTGCTGATGTCAGATGGCTCACTGACAGGGTGTTACTCGTTGCTGCGCTGAGGTGCTCCGTGTCGCCGTTCCGACGGCTATCATGCTGTGCACTGCACGCGCCACTCAGCAGACTGAGTTGTCCCTGCGAAAGCCGTCTGATATCGTATACCATGTATACATACTACTGTAGTATGATATATGAATATGCTTCCTGCGTTGACAGCTAAGGCTGGCCAAACACTGCTGCTCTCAACCGGTGCATTTCTGTTGTATCTTGTGCAACAGGCAGCCATTGTGCTGTGCACATGCGTGCTCTTTGTGGCTGGGCACGCCATAGGATTTGGGGTGGCCAGCTGGTGCGTGGTGTGCGAGATTGTGCCTGCACGCCTCAGGTGAGAGCCCCCAAACCACACCCTGGTACCTAACAACCTACGGACTGAGTATAGACTACTAGTACTGCAGGCCAAACATTGTACAAACCTATTCGTTTCAAGTACAGCGCGAGTGAGGTAAGTATAATCTTGTGCAATCCAGTAGGCGCCCAGTGTCTCAACTATATCACCAGCTTTTTCCCATGGCACACTCACTGACTGTCACAGCTGGGAAGGCCTGACGAAGTGCCCGAGTAGACAAACTTTAAGTCGAAATTGCAAGCTGCCACCAAGTATACTGATACTGCTAGAAGTATTAGGTAACTTCCTGCGAGGGTCAGCGACTGCTTTTTGTGACAAAGGATTTGGTTGGGGCTTTGCCATGGCCTGCCATTGTGCCCCACACGGCACGGCTGTATCTGGGCTGAGCAACATTCTTAAACAGGGCCTACGTCTAGTCGGTTTTGACCCCACTCTGTTTCGACCTCACTTGGTGGGAGGCTACTTGTTTTGATTACTGATACCTGCAGATGTTCGCCTGGCATTTCCCCACAAATTCCCTAAGCCACGTCAGTTTTTTGGGCTTAGCCATTTTTCGGTTTCTTTCACAGCCAGCTTTTGCAGTCAGTCTGGGACTGAGTCCTGTACAAGAACATGTTCACCGCCGCGTCACAGTGCCTGGCGAGGCCATTGAACAGCTGTTCACAGATAGTGATGGTAAACATTTGCCATTGCTACACGGTCAAACCAGTGATGGCCGCCCGCTGCCACAAGCAGCAAGAGCCATGCTACGTCGCGGCGGTGGGCGGCGTTGCAGCGGCGGACGACGGCGCGGCGCGGACAGCGTCGCAGTGGATGGCGGCGAAGCGCCAGCGGGCGGCAGCGGCACAGCTGCTGCAGCAGATGATGGCATGGCAGCGGGCGGTGGCACAGGTGCAGGCGTAGCCACCGGAGTTTGCGGCGATTGCGCCGCAGCAGTTGCACTGGTACGCGTTGTGGAGGGCTACTGTGACCGGGGCGTAGGCGGCATCGGACTCCCTGCTCCTCCGTGCGATGGAGACAAAGGTAGACTACTAGGCTACCAAACTGCCCAGGCGGCGCGCCTACAGTGGGCCAGCCTGGCCCTCTAGTGTCTGCGCTTGGCCTGTCTCACTCGCATATGCGGGCGCTCAGTCAGGGGGCGATGCGCTCTCTGGCGCACGATGCATGAGCCGCCTCCGACACAGGCTTCGAAATTGAAGCCTGCACCGGAGCCGGCTCATGGAGCGTGCGCGGGAGGGTGCATCGCCCCCTGACGCGCTGCCCCCAAATGCAAGTGAGCCAGGCCAGGCGCAGAGACCCGACAGCAAGGTTGGCCCACTGTAGGCGCGCCGCCTGGGCAGTCTGGCAGCCTACCTTTGTCTCCATCGCACGGAGGCACGGGGAAAATTTATCCGCGCACGCCCCAGTCACAGTCGCCCACGGCAGCGCGGACCAGTGCGGCTGCTCCAGCGCCTCCACCGCAAACTCCGGTGGCTGCGCCTGCACCTGACAGTGTGCCGCTGCCCGTTGCCATGCCATCGTCTGCAGCAGCTGCTGTAGCATGGCTCTTGCTCCTTGTAAAAGCAGGCGGCTATTGCTGGTTTCGCCAAAGTATACATATTATACAATGTACTTCGCAGAAGTACTGCATGTGGTACAGTATATACATGTGCATTTACTACTGTAGTACTTCAAGATCCTTACAGTTATTTGCGCGCACGTGTACGTACACTTCTGGATCAGTATTGCTACTTCAGAAGTACTTGTACTACACCATATGAAAAATCTTGAGTTCCGGCTCATTGACTGTGCAAGTGCCGCACATGGGTGTTGCGGGCCTCCACGATGTTTTGAAGAGGTCCCACAAACCATTTGGCTTTTCCATGTTTGGGCCAATACAGTACACGGAGGCTCGCACTTGTGGGACTCCATCATGATGTGCGCTTGACCAATGGCTCGCTGCAATCCCGCCGCAGCCCCATGGCGTTTGGCACCTTGTCACCTTTAGGTTGCTAATCGCACATGCTGCTGCTGCAGCCGCTGGAAGAATCTTGAAGACGCATACACCAACTGAAGCCTTTTGGGTGTTGATTTTCGCACCGTCGTACGGAGTTTTGCAGCCGTGCTCGCGCCTCCAGCGCCCTAGGTACCCATCCTGCTACGCATTGGTATTACTCATGTTGCTGCGATGCTGCTGCAGGCCGAAGGCATTTGGCGTCTTTGTGGCATGCTCCTTTGCGGCGGACCTTGTCTTCACCACCATCGTCATCAAGGTGAGAACGTCAGACTCTCTGCTGTCGCCACCATGTCGAGAAAGTACTTGCGAATACTTCAAGAGTATACGCTACGAAGTACAAACTCCGCTTGGGGCGCGGCACGCGGTGTGCACGTGCGCAGCTGGAACACCACCTATCTATTGGATGGCCCATTCTTGCGAATCTACCACTGGCGTAACGGCGTTGCAGCAGTTTCTGGGCCAATGCATTTCAGACTCAGCTGACTGTGTTCAGCTCCTGAGCGATGGACCTCCTCTGCACCACCAATAATAGCAAGGTGCCACCGGGAACTATGCAGCTGCTGCTTCCTGTACTATCTGTGCTTAAATGATCTTGTTTTTACAAAGTCCCGCTTCGGGAGCGGAAAGCCCTGTGCACATGGAGTGCGGTACCGGAAAAACAGTGCACTGTAAACACTTCAAGTGACAACTACTTCTATACCTTTGAAGTACCGGCACATGGTTGGCATGCCTGATGTAACAGTACATCAATATTCGAATCTACCCGGTACCTACTACTTCGGGAGGACCTGCTATGCTGTATTTTTTTTGTACTGTTTCGTGGTATATTTCTGAATCGAAGTACCAGGTACGTATGTGTATACTACTAGTAGTACTTCTATTATAAGGTGCGCTTCGGGCGCAGAAAGCCCTGCACACATGCAAGTGGCGTGCCCGAGTGTTTGAAGAGCATGCTCAAGCATGGCATGCTTTCCCCGGGGCCAGTTGCTACCCAACAAGGCTTAGCTGGCAAACCTCATGAGCACCACTAAGATCTCTGGTGAAAGCCTAGCATATTGCTGCAGCACAAATAGTACATACAACCTGCACTGATGCAGTAGAATGCAACTACCGTCACTGCCGTGACAGGCCTGTAGCTCCGAAGACACTGCCACAATTCAATATCTTGTTTGTGAGCGTTCATTGCACATATTTCCTTCCGTTATTATTTACTGACGTGCTGTACACTGGCACTTTGCTTGAATGCATTATGTCACAATGAGCCAGCTGCGTTGTGCTCTAGACCTGTCATTAGTCAGCACAGCGCCGGTGTGCTATGTGGGTGACTTCTCTATTATAGAGAAGTCACCCACATAGCACCTATAATAGTGTACATACAGCATCATGAACCCGGTTACCGTAGTCTAAGACAACCATGTGGATAGACGCCAGTGAACTGTAATAGTTACTGTTGACAACCATCTGCACCTGCCAGTGGTGGGCCATGCTACTGAGCAAGTGATAAAACCTGGTGCATGTGGGCCCTTGCTACCGAACACCACTTGAACTTCAACTGAATACTCACATGCGGTACCAATGATATTTCTGAAGTACCATATATGTATCTAATAAAAGGACTTACAGGGGTATCATGCTTGTTGCAATGAACTTGGAACTACATTAATGTAAAACTTAATATGTACTATGTGGTACTTCCATATGTATGTAGTTCGGAGTACTAGTGTAGTACTTCCACATGTATGTACTTCGGAGTACTAGATGTACTTGAGTACATCATATGTTTTTGTTTGGTTGGCTGTTGCTGCTGCTGAGCAGGTGATGGACCTGGTGCATGCGGGCCCTGGCGGTGCGGCGGCCCTCTTCCTGCTGCTGTCCGCATTCAGTGGCGTCGCCTACGCCTTCGTGTACAGCACAGTGCAGGTATGAATCACTATAATGATGCTTCGAAACGCATGTACCGGTATCAATCATTATAAAAATACTCCGAAGTGTAATGCAGGCATCAATCATTGTACGAATACTTCAGAAGTATATTAATATATGTATATTTACACCAGAATAGGAATGATACTCATAAGTCATGCGTTGCAAATGCACATTCGAAACATAATTCTCAAAGCTGTACAATTGATATGCGTTTAATAGCAACGAGAAGCCACAGCCAGGGCTAGCACTCTCTGGCCCAGTGTGGCGCTGCATGCGCTTCAAGTTGCAGCAGTGCCACTGCACCACCAGAGCACTGCTACTCGTGCAACCGCCCCCTGAATACTCCCAAACTCCTGCAAGAAACAATGAAAATGCAAGGTCGAGCATGCTGATCACTTAGTCTAGTAAAAGTCCCGTTTTGTACTACACCCCGTTTGCCGCCTGTTAAGAGACCAACGGCGTGCGCCTGGAGGTCATCAAGTTTGAAAATGATATGCCTAATGTCCATCGAAATTTTGCCAGACTTACAGCAGTCTGAGTATCGAATTCCCTCAACTCTGTGCCCCATCCCTACCCCTTGACAAGAGACCAGCGGCGTGCATCTGGCGCACCTGAAGATTGGGTGCCTTGTAGGCATCGAAATTCCTGCCAAGCTTACAGCAAAATTCACTCCTTTTTAGCCCCCGTTGCAGAAAATTTGGATCTGCCCAGCACCAGGAGACTTAGTCTAGTGGTGTGCGCCTGGAGGACCCAGAAATGACGTGTCTCATGCCCATCAAAACCCTGCTCAAATACGCAGCAAAACCCCATATCTTTTGCGCCCAATTTCTGCCCCTACCAGGAGATCAGTGGCGCGCGCCTGGCGGTCATAGATCTCGAGTCACGGGCACCTAAAACCTGCCAAACTAACAGCAACAATGCCCTGCTCTTTGCCCCCCATTTCTGCCCGCCCTTGGGCACCAGCAGACCGGTGGCGTGCGGCTGGGAGGTCATGCAAATCAACTTTTTGTGCCTCGAGTCAATGACATGGGCACCAAAACTTGCTGGGCCCTGCCGATTGCGATGAAGTTACAGCAATTTGAAAAATCTACCCCCCTGCTTGAACTTTTGCCCCCACTTCTGCGCCCAGGAAACGAGTGGCGTGCGCCTGGAGGACCTGAAGATGACATGCCTCGTGGGGATCGACGGCAGCGCGGCCCGCGCCTGCGACGCCCCCCCCTACCCTCCCCCCTCCCCCACCCTCAGCAGCGCGGCCTCCGCCCTCTCCGACTCCGACATTGAATCCACAGGCTCCAGAGGTGCGCTTGCGGCCGTTTCCCCCCCCCCCGCACTCCGCGGCCTGGAAGAATTCGACGTGCCAGACATGTCAGCCCACGGTGCCGACAGCGACACATTTTCGCCCTCGCAGCAGCCACTGCCGTCGCCGCTGCGCGCGCGTGGCCGAAACGGCGCCGCTTTCGCAACCAGAAACGGCGCTCGCACGCGGGCCCGGCGGCCGCTGGGGCGGTACGCGCCTGTTGCGTCCGCGGAGTCGGATCTGGAGATGCAGGCAATAGACCGCAGCAGCGGCCGCAGGGATGGCAGCAACGGCAGCGGCAATGACGGCGGTGGCGGCGGCGGCAGTGGTGGCGGCGCCAGCGAGAGTGGCGAGGTTGGTGGCGGCGGCCGTGGCGGCGGCAGCGGCGGCAGCAACGGCGGCGAGGGTGGTGGTGGCGGCGGCAGCGGCGGTGGTGGTGGCCCAGGGGACACTGGCAACGGTGACAATGAGGAAGTTGAAGTTGAAGTTGGACTTCTGCGAGGAGGTGGGGGCGGCGAGAGCGACGGTGGTGGCGGCGGGAGCACCGGCCATTGATCGGACAGTGCCAGTGCTGTTGAGGGCGGCGACCACCTGGGCGAAAGCGGCAGGAGCGTTGCTGCCTGAGGCTGCAGTACTACTGTCACAGTAGCGGCCGCCACTCATAGATAAAAAGTACTGCTGCTGAGCTGCGATGGGTTCAACTTGGCTTGTCAGGTCAAGGCACAGCACATGCACGCCGTTTCAGAGTTGCTGCAGCAACTGTAAAAGTGTGCTTCACGAAGTGACCTATGTGTGCGAGGTGTCACTTAGAGTCTGCCCACAAAGCGCCTGCAGCGCCATGACATGATGTGCTGCCTGGGAACTTGCCAAGCCGGCACACAAACCCACAAACACCACCAAATAGATACGCCCCATGTTGCATCTGTTTGTATGCAAGCTAGCCCATGGCCACAAGTACAAGTTGCTCTACAGCCTGCGGCCCCCCTGCTGCTGCTGCCAAGCGCTGTGGCAGCCTTGAAATGCAATGCTGCTGGGTGCTGGTGCCACAGTGTCCGACTGGAGTCCAGATTGAAATGCACTGACACAGCAGTGTATATTGTGACCAACGGTGGTGTCTGAGAGCAAATTGAATGCGCGGCTGCTTCTTGCCAGTGGCACATGACAGTCATGCGGCATGCCTCGGTCGGGCAAGGGTGTCATGGCGGGCCTAGCCTAGCAATAATGCAATGATATCCGTATGGCTGCTGTTGCGGTGCCTGCCGATGGTTGCACTGCATGAGTGCATCTGCTTGTGCCACTTTAGAATTTGCACTTACTAATAGGCCCCAAGCGCTGTGCTGCACTGTAATGTAACAGCTGGCAGGATGACATTGTGCGACCAATGATCAGTCTAAAACGCGTACAAGTTGTGCTCAAGAGGGCTGAGCGACCCAAGGTCAGTCTAAAAATGCAAGTTGACAATGTGCAAGAGGGCTGAGCCTCTCACTGGCTCAAGAATCACTCTTGTCAGTCTGATCAGTGATGACCAATGACCGTATGTAGGCTCAGGCTGACACGACTGCAGGCATGCCATGCGATGCGCATGACATTGTGCACAGTCAATTTTTGACCCTGCGACAGACTTCTGTGCCGCCACAGGCACTGCATGGCAGGAAAATGACCGTGGATGCCAGCGGCCCAGTCTGACTCCGCTGGACGTTTTCACAACCTGCTGTGCGATAATGGTGCATGCTTCATCTTGAAATCTCTGTTACGTGTGGAGTTCCCGCTGCTGTCAGCCAGTGGACCATGCATTTCACTTCGACATCGAGTTTCCTCCCCTCAAAAGCAGCCTTTGGACATGACACCTGCATTGGTGCGCGGCAGCAACAGTCGACTGATCAGAGACTAGCCCAACATAGGGTGACATGCCCCACCGCGAACCCTGGGCCAGTCGATGACATGCCAGCAGGGACCGTGGTCGCCATGCACAGGTACATGCACCTGCAATATAATAATAATTACGAACACCTGCAATATCGTGAACACATGGCAGAAATCATTTCACATTGGCTGTAGGCATTGCAACCAGTTTCTGCCGCACTGGCAGCTGCCATAAACTTCAAGTTGCAGCTGCAAATCTGCAAGTGCACTCCTGATTCTATACACTTCAAGATGTACTTAACGTACCAGCACCTAATGCAGTACACCCGGATTGCGCGCCGGTCACGGCGCCACACGTGATGCAGAAAGAACTATTTTTTTAACAGCACCACATGCCAATGGCTTCAGGCAGCCATGTCGCTACCGTAGTACTGCCAGCGGTACAGTCAGTGCTAGCCTGAGCAAGGGAGACACCTCAGCTGGTGTCAACACCACTTTGTAACTTACAGTGTGCGTGGTATGTGCCGGCACCCGTGGCGCAACCAGCGGCGGACGGCGCGCAGCACGTGAGCGGCGGGCCGACCGTGGCCGTGTGCCTGGACGTCACCATCCGTGATGGGACGTGCGCGCGCAACCTATAGGTATACCGTCGCGAAGCGGCGGCGGATGCCTCTGCCGGCCTGCACACGGCGTGGCGTCACTGAACAAGATCAAAACCTGCGTTGACTCTGGGGCGCTTGACCCCGCGACATTATGTGATCTGCCCTTTTTTCAGTGGCGCTTGACCAGTTCGGGCGCGGCCTCCCAGGACACCCACGCACTGCAGTAGTTTGGGCCCTGGCGGTACGGCAGGCGCAGTTTAGTGATGGGCTGTACACTTGGGCCGCGTGTGCAACACGCTGGTGGCAGAAGCTGTCAGTTGTGTCCCAGCGCATCATATCGGAGCTGGTCATTGAGGACTGGCCCAGGGCCTCCACCCTCCCGGCGGAGACACCTGGCGCAGCGCCCGACGTCGACGCGTACAAGCACGCCTCGCTGCTGAGGGCACCCTACCCGGGTACCCGCCCGACTAAATACCCGTAGCTTGTACCCGGTGCCTACATGCCCCCATGTCTCAAAGACTAGTACACAAACTTCTACTGTCTGGCCTTGCATGGCGCCCTGGCAGGCGACTTGCCCTGGCAGGTCGAGCCTTACTAGTACGTAGCCGGCTATAGCCTGCCAGCCCCGCTAGCCCTTTCTGTGTTCGTATGATACGCCGTAGTACGTAAACTGCCATGCATTAGCCTTGGCACCCAGTGAGCGTCACGGTGCTGACATACATGACATACGCTCTTGCACGCCCACAATTGAGTGCAAATATAGAAAACTACAGTATCGCACAAGCAACTTAACTTGAAGCCCTGCTGGTAGTTGTACTCTGAATCATCCCTAGCCCTCAAGGACACTGACCGGCGCGTGTAGGTGCCACAGTGTGGGGGCTGTCTGGGGCTTTTCACCAGGTGCACAAATCACCCCACAGGCTTCCACCTGGCATCTTGCCCCAGCCACGGCAGTATCTGGCTTAGCAGCCTTTTAGGTTTCTTTTCCACAGTACCTGTACTGTACGCGCGCGTACGGCCAGGTGTTACCTGAGGTGTAGTAGTTTTATTTATTTGCACTTGGGGGCGTGCAAGAGCCCGTGATACATGCATGCATGTATTTATTTGCACTTGGGGGCGTGCAAGAGCCCATGACACATGCATGCAGGTGTAGTAGTACCTGGTGTACAGTAGGCAGGAGCTGGCGATGGAGCGGCACAGGCAGCGGCTGACGGTAGGGTGGCGCAGGCGGGAGCTGGTGAGGGGGTG
>JAULBY010027162.1:0-16727 GCA_032358315.1 Ophiocytium majus | reverse complement strand
GGCGCGATATGTCGTTTGTAAACTACGTGAACGTGTGTGTGTACAGGTGCAAGTAAACTGCGTTCAACGTCCGCACGTGGATTTGGTCGAACTTGAAGTATACGCATGTATACGTGCGTACATGTGTGCTTGCCCAACACACGCTGCAAACATGTGCTCTTATTAAACTCCGCTTAGGGCGCAGAAAGCCCTTTGCACACGGTGCGTGTGCCCAGAAAGGATCAGACAGGTAGCGAAAAAGCTGGCAATGCTCAGCACTGCCTACGCTGAGGAAAGCACACATGTCCGTTCCAATCCGTGTCACCTGCGCTGCACCCCCTTCGAAGGCATCACACTCTATGATGGAATCCGCGCTTCGGTAGGTGCGAGATTTGCTGCCTTCTGAGGCGCCATCTTTGCTTTGTTCATCCCTTGCACGGGTCCGCCCAGGGTGACGGCCCCTACCGGTGGGGAGACCTCTAGAGTTTATCGCTCCTAGATTGAGTTTTCATATGAAAACCCGATGTACCTGGGACTCCTGCCCGACCACTGAATACCACCCGGTAGGCCACCCCGGCAGCACGCGGCCACCCAGGGTAGCGACGTGTTGCATGCGGCCAGCAAGCAGGCCGTGGCAGGGGGAACACGCACCTGATGTGTAGGCGAAGGGTGTCGACCAGAAATGCCTGGGGGCCTCAGCTGGTATGTGCATGGCTTGTGCAGGGACCTGGATATCTCCAGTGTGCTGTGTGTGTGCGAGAGAGAGGTGACTGAGTAGTGGGCTAGCTTGCTTGCAAGCTGAGGGTGACGTCCTCCTTTTAGGGGGGGCTTAAACCTGTGGCCAGGTCAACTTCAGCTTCCCCTGCTCAGCACATACCTCGACCTACCATCACATCTTCGGCTCCTGTGGCATATCACAACATCAGTCGCCCAGTGACAGGGTTCACCCCCACGGTGTTCTTGCCTGCTCGCCTGTGCATGCACCCTCGCTGCTGCTGGACCACCAAACCATGCCAGCCTCCACTCAACCCTGCTGCCGCCCCTTCCGCCACTACGCTACCCCCCCAGGTGAGGTTTTCGTCTCTATCGCTTGGCACACCGTGGGGGCTCACCTGCTTGCACAGATGTCGCACACACCACCACGGCGGGCCACCACCTCCACAGCAGCGACCACCACCGGAGCCAGGTCGAGAGGCGAGCGGGGCGTCCAAGTGGGCAGGCCGGCCCGCCATAGGATATACCGCCGTCTGGAGTCCCTACCTCATACATGTGTACAGATACATGTACTTCGAAGTATGTAATATACCATTAGTGCCATAACCATTTTTGCCATTGTAGTAGCTACACAGGAAAGTATTGCACATAAATTTTCTGGCAACTACCGCAAATATGAAAACCCACCTAGGGGCGATGTATGAAAACTCATCTAGAAGTGATAAGCTCTCTAGGTCTCCCCACCGGTAGAGGCGGTCACCCTCGGCGGACCCATGCAAGGGTTGAACAAAGCAAAGACCTGCGCCCACCCAGGGCAGCAGTCTCACACCTATCGAGGCGGATTCCATCATATGTTCCCCAGGGTTCCTTCATGGGACACTACTTGACTTCAGCTTTTCCAGACCACCTAGCTTGTATGGAAGGTTCAGAATGTGTTGGTGGTTAGCTGGACACGACAGAGCATGTCCTAGTGTACAGATTTCGTTGAAAGCGCAAGCGCGTATGTACATCATGGGTTATACCGGCGCGCATTCAAGTACTAGTATTTGTTAAAGTTTGCAGGTATGTTGTACTAATTTGGGACGCTTCAGAGGTGTGTATAACTTGCGAAGTTCAAGCCTCCAATTGGTGGTGGGCTATGAATGTGTTGACCAGGACCATATCCTTCGGTACAATACAAAATTCAACACATGCGCATTGGTTGGGCCGCATATTCGCCTGCTGAGCACTTGCTCAGCATGTGGTGCACTTCAAGTTGTTGTATAATGCGACCCACAGTGCCAATATCATACATTGCTTGCCGTAAAAATTGATGTACACACACCTGACACCATTACGTACGCCACCAACAATGTTGCTCTGGCAGACGCTAACATGCGCATGCACAGGCACCCTGCAATATACTGCAGTCAAGGTCCCAAACTTCAACACTTATCAGACATCAGTGACTGACCAGCCAACAGCTGGACTACGCAGCAACAGATGCACTCGCCATTTTGTGCAAGCATCAGTGGAGATGGTAGGAGCGTCGATGGAGCGCACCGCAGTGCAGAAACAAATTTAAATGGCGGGCACATGTTACCAGTGCTTGAACTAGGGATGACGGGCGCGCGTGCGCCTGAATGAAGTATATCCAGCTCTGTGCGGTGCGGTGGCAGTGTGCGCTGGTCGCGTACATGCTGAACTACATTTATACTGGCCTGGCAAACTTCTACATTTGGCAGACAACGTCGTTTTCGGTCACCACAGGCTGCTGCTGCACAGATGGTGGTGGCACCTGCAGGCAACGTGCTCAGCAGCAGCACAGGTTGCCCGCCTAGCTGTCGTTTTGGCCCGTGGAGCCGGATACGCTGCGCGACAGGGTGCTTGAAAACACTAATGACACTCGCCAGCAGCTGCCAGACACCGCACACCAGCACCGTAGCGGGTAACTGCACGGCGCTTTCGAGGGACGGAGTTGATGCACTTGCCTAGCGTTTTAAGCCACACAGCAGCCCTCTCCGCACCCGCCGGCGCTCGCCGGCTGCCCCCCAGCCTCATCCCACCCTAGCGAGTGCGCCTTAGGCCGTCAGGGTAGCGACAGATGTCGCGTAGGCTGTAGCTGGCCAGCTAGCCTAGTGAGCTAGGCCATCGCACACACACGCCTCACCACACGGAAGTTCTTTGGAGAACGAAACGTCCTGGCGAAACTGGCGAAAAGGTCTCAGTACACACACACATCACACACACGGTGACGCGCTTGCAACCATGCGGCCGCAGCTGCAGCTGTACATCCGTCGCCACTGATGGTGTTGCTGCATCTGGCAGCGCTGGTGCTGGTGGTGCACTTTACCGCAGCAGCAGCAGGAAAACCCAACGGGCACCTGCGGCGGCAACCCCAGGAGGAGCAGCAGGAGCAGCATCAGTGGCCGCCCCATGTGCTATACGTCAACCTTGACCGGTCTCACGACAGGAGGGGATACATGGAGCACTACCTGCAGCATGAGATGGGGCTGCAACCAGGCGGGTTTACCCGCGTGGCCGGCGTCGACGCCAGAACCATGCGCCACGTGGAGTCAACTAATCACCTGGCGACCCACCTCCGCTGGTGCACGGGGCCCGGCGCCAACAAAGCAGCAGCAGAGCCCGCCGCAACGACGTGGGAAGGCACAGCAGTGCTGGAAGCAGGGGAAGCGGCGGCGGCTTGCACCGACGTGCGCCTGTGGACGGTGCCGGACGTAACCGACAGGCTAGGGGTGGTGGGCTGCGGGCTCAGCCACGTGAAGGCCGTCGCGATGGCGTATGCCATGGGGCTGGAGGAGGCCCTCATCATGGAGGACGACGTAGGTATGGTCCAGCTTGCGTCCTCGCAGCACGATCGTCCCTCAGAATCTACCGCCCCCAGTGCCAACGGCAATGTGGGGCTTGTGTGGGAATATGTGCGCGCCATGGTGGATGCGCTGCCCGAGGACTGGGCGCTTCTGCAGCTGTTTACAACCCACGACAGCCGCATGCTACGCCTGACGGACCAGCACGACGGCCTTGCAGCAAGGGGCATCCTGTGGAAAGAGAGGGAGACGTGCAGGAGCGCCTACCACGACAATACTGCCGACACCTACGTGTGGGGAACGGGCGCCTACCTCATCAGCCGGCGAGGGATGCACCGCTTCCTGGCGCAGCATTTTCCGCAATTCCTGAAGACGTCAACTGCCGGCATGGCGGCAGCGCGCGCATTCCGCGGTGCCTTTGACCTGACAAGGACCACCATCCTCCCCTTGTCGGACCTCTGGCTGTACGACATGCGTGGAGCGTTTGTGAGCACGCTCAGCATTTTCGAGCAGCAGCAGGCACGCTTCGCCTCCGAGATCGGCCACAGCGATGATGTTACGTACCAGCTGAAGGTGCAGGCGCGGCGCCTGGAGGCAATGCAGGGGCCAGGCGGCTTGTTTGACTCGGAGCTTGGGCCTGAAGAGCGGCGACTCAGCGTCCAGAAAGCCTCCGCGGCGACGGCAGAGGCCTACTCGGCAGAGGTCAGGCGACGCGCCGCCGCGGCAGCTTCCGCCGCCAAGTGCTGTGTACTCCGCCTGGAGTACCCGTCCCATGGCTGGCCAGGCGAACGGGCACTGCTGCTGCAGGCGACGCAGGGAGGGTGGCGGGACAGGCGCTGGCTTGTGGGCACTGCCACTGAGCGCGACGGCTTTTATGCCCATGTACGGGAGCACCTTCCGGACGCTGAGCAGCTGTGGCGCGTCGCTCTGGAGGGCTATTTTGGCAGGTGCGCCCCGCACGACAGCAGCGCGCAGGCGACGGATCACAGCACTGTTTCCCGTGCTGCCGAGCCCACTTACTGGAAAGTCCTGTCGCTGGAGTATGGTGTCCTCAGAGAGCGGGTGATGGATGCTGCGGCGGCGTTTCAGGCATAGGTGAGTGCATCCACGCATGCCTGCGCACTTCACCTTGTGCACAGCCCTAATGCGCGGCAATAAAAAATGAATGGCCGATGCGGCACTGTTTGCAGTGAGGGCCGCCTAGTGTGGTGCTGCACGTGAGAACCAGCACCGCCTGTATGCAGCACTGTGATGCTGAGTGCATGAGAGGAACACACGGTACCAGTTGTACATGCACCCTGTGTGCGCGGTACAGAACTCGCGTACATGGTGCATCACTTCGCACCGAAAGGTGTTTGCAAGTACCTTTATCGTTGTCCTACTAGGGTGCAGTCATGCAGGTCAGTGGCACCGGCGCGAAACATGCGAGTTTGCACCGCCTGCCAACATGATTGCCAAAGAAAGGAACCAAATTGACAGGGTGCTCGCATGACACCATGGGCAAACTGTGACAGCGTTGCATCTGCTGGGTTGCATTGTGTGTCAGCAGGTGCTGCCCCCTCAGGAAGATAAATTACTGGATGCCATTAGGCGCACGGCAACCCTGATACTGGCGCCGCTTTCCGAGACCAGCACGCCAGCAGTGCGCCTGGCAGACACATATCATTGACCTTGAGCAACTGACAGGGATGATCGTGCTGGCAGCGGCACATGCTGCTGCTCAGCAAACATGCTTGCACACACACCAACGCGTGGCAGTACTGTTGGATCTTGTTTCATGCGGTCGTGCCTCTATGCTGCCCCCCCCAGCTGCCACTACACATTGCACATGTGTAGCAGCTAAACTATAGGAGACACCGAGCCGGGAGTATTTCGCTGAATGTTCACACAGCTTTTCGTCAGCTTCCTGGGCACTGTGGCGTGTGTCTCCTGCCTCTGCTCCCTAGCTTCCGCTCATGGAGTCATTCCTTGCACGCCCGTCTGTGTGTGTCCTGCCTGCAGTGGTGCACATGGCCTCCCCTTGCCCCCCCGCGCCCTTCCCCCATACACTTGAGCATTCGACATGCATGTGCCGGCGTTTCCCCATGTCCCGCAGCCCAACCCCCTTCCCCTCTTTGCCTGCGCTTTCATGCGGTGCCGTCCCCGCACCGACTCTCATCAAAGATAGCGCAAACCTTGCCGGCAGCACGAGGGCAGGGCCATAATGGGCTGTGCGGCGATTACTGGCGCCGCTGCCACCGGGCCGGTGTGCGCACATCTGGAGGAGGGCGGCACCTGACGTTGCACCGCCTGCAGTCAGCACCTATTGCACCTCCTAACGCAAACGGCAGGAGCACTCTGCCGCCGCCACACAAGTTTCCGGCTTTGGCGGCTCAGCCACTTTCCAACACAATGGCGGGCGAATGCCGCCGGTCAGCATTGGCGGCGCAAACACCACTGAACACGTGACTCGTTCGCAGGGCCAAACAAGCGCGGCTGGCGCCTGCAGGCGTTGCACGCGGCCGCTACCACAGGTGACAGCTGGGTCGTGCACGTGGCCATGGCGGCGGCGGGCACCGTAGCCAGCAATGGTGAGCGGCAGCGTTCACAAGGCGCACATGCCTCACGCCAAGTTGAACCTGGCATGCTCGCTGGTCTGCGCCTGGTGGTGGGTGGGGCGTGCGCGCAGCTCGGTGCCTGAGGGGCTAGCGGAGTAGCAGGGTGCAAGTGGTGGCGCACCGGAACCACGCATACTTCACGTTGAGGTAGCTTTGGTGCACTGTCTTGCACTGCAGGTGGACATTTCAGTACGCATGTTGAAGTACATGTTGAAGTAGAGGCAGACGCGGTGGACGAGGCAGGAGTGCTGTCCTGGCAGGTACAATGTCACACACGGTGTACTTGAAGTGTTGAAAGTACAGGTGGGCGAGCATGCGGCGACGTAGGTGCTGCGCCGGCAGGTACAACCTCACTCGCACATGTCTGCTCAAGGTGAGGCGTAAAAACATCAATGCACCCTACCAACCCGGTACACGTGTACGTACACAGGTATTCTATCGGTAATACCGGTTTGATGCCGGCTTTCCCCCCCCCATCGCTTTCATGATCATGGATCATTGATTCATTGTTTAAATCATCGATCACAAAATTGTGCATCAGATCTCGAGTCTGAGGTAGGGACTCCAGCCTCTAATGACGTGCCATGCCCATGCCAATCCAGAACTTCCCAGCACTGCCAGGCAGCTGGCAGCTCAGCTGCTGATAATTCTTGACCCTTGTGACACTTGAGGCCTTGTCGGCACCGCCAGGCCATGGCGCCGGTGTCTGTGTGGGCAGCGGCTGCCGGGTGCACATGCTGCATGATGATGTTGCAGCCAACTGTAACTTAGCGTGTTGCCTCCTTCACACTGACCCCCCCTATGCTTGCCTGTCGCAAATTTGCCGCGGCTAAAACAACTTGATGTTCTGGCACTGCTGCTGTGCCAGGTTCCACGCACCGTTCCCCCACATACTGGAGGGGGGGGGGGGGGGGGGATTGGCGGCGCTGCTTGTGCCAGTTGTGCGGTTAAACTCCGCTTAGGGCGCGGAAAGCCCTTTGCACACGGTGCGAGAAAATCAGACAGGCAGCGGAAAAACTGGCAATGCTAACGCATGTACTTGAAGTATATCTCTTCGCACTGCCCATGCCTCAATGTCTGTCATCTTGAAAACTCATGCCTCTTTTTACACCACGAGCTGGGGAGCAGTGCCAAACTTGAAGTTGAAGCTGGCACATGGGCAAAAGAGTTGCCTCACGGTTTGCCTGTGTGCCATCGTGCATCCATTGGGGGCATCCTCTGTTCTGATAAAGCAAACAATTTGCAGCAAACAGTGATCATGGCAGGGCCGATGTGCCTGTCTATGGAGAATGCAGCCACAAATACAGCTCAGCACAACACAGACAGGGGGTGACAGTGCCAATGACACCTAAGGTGCACGCGCAGCACAGAGAGGGGCAAGCTTGTGCCGCCCACCGTAGGTACATAAAAAGCGGCAGAACACAGGTGTGTGCACGCCTAGCAACCGCATTACGCTGGCCAGAATGCGCCTTGCGCTATTCTTGCACAATCCAGATGCAAGTTGTGTGTCGCCAACACCCGCCCACAAATCCACCCCTCATTTTCGTCCCCATACCCTTAAGTGCGTACCCCCTCTGCGGACTGTTAGCACCGCGCTCGCACACGCTGCGCAGCAGATTCAAACAGCTCCAAAGCTGCCGCACCTTCTGCAGCAGCACTGGTAGTTGTCACTGTTGTTGCTGGCACGATAGAAAGGCACACGCGGCTGCGGTTTGTGCTGTACCGTCACCGTTAGCTGTGCTACCTCCGGCCGTATGTACCACCGCAGCAGCAGCCGCTCTGCACCACCCGCCACCGCGCCGCCCCCCCCGGCGGCAGCTGCTGTGCCCCATGTGCCTCCAGTGCACTCGTGCTGCTGCTGAGCACCGGGGGTGCACCTGCATCAGCAGCTGCTGAGCACCTACACGTACACCACGCAGTGCGGCAGGCTGGAGATGAGCGTGCAACGCGCCTGGGGCTTGTTGCCAAACTTGTTGTGCAGCAGGCACAGCTGCCTGAGCTGCGCGCACTGCGCAAGCTCCAGCGGCACGTCGCCGCTCAGCTGGTTGTGCTCGGCGGAGAGCGTCTCCAGCCGCGACAGCCGCCCCACCGACACCGGCAGCGCCCCCGAGAAAAAATTCTTACGCAGGCTCATGATGGTGAGCTGCGACAGGTCCCCCAGGGACGACGGGAGGGGGCCACACAGCTGGTTGTTGTTGAGGTACAGCTGCTGGAGGCTGGCCATGCCGCCCAGCTCAGGGGGCAGCGAGCCGGTGATGCAGTTGTTGTTGAGCCACAGCTGGCGCAGCCGCTTGAGTGCCCCGAGGGTGGTGGGGATGTGGCCGGAGAGCTTGTTGTCGCGCAGGCAGAGGTACCTAAGGGGGGACGGGGGGAAGAGAGCAGCACAGGGGGGCGTGGGATCGGCGTGTGGGTGCCGCGGTGGTGGTGCATGGGAGGGCGTGTGCGAGCACGGCAGCGGGTGGTGCTTGTGCCGCTGTTGCAGCAGAGGTTGCTGGTGGTGTTGCCTGTGGAGGCTTAGCATGTCAGCAGAGTCCCGCTGAAGGGCCCACAGCTGAGTTTTGCAGCTTGCGCAGCCACACACGCTGCACAGCAAGGTCGGGTGTTGACGGGGGCCGCAAGGCACACAGCAGCTGCTGCTGTGCACTGCAAACCACCTGGGGTGCAGATACTGCGGCCCCGTTCCCGCACACTGAGTGGCAGCAATGCAAGTGGTGAACAGGAGTGCGTTCACAAGCGGGCAGCGGCGTCCTTTTGTGAACAAGGTACTTCTGAAGTACAAGTGTAAGTGCTGCAATGGAGCAATGGATTGAGCGCGCCGCACCCCCACACATACCGCAACCCACAGGCGCCGCTGAGAGGTGTGGGACAAGTCACGTGTGCTGAGCACACTGTGCTCCAGCCCACCTGCACGAAACTGCAGCTATGGGACACAAAGAGTGGGTTTCAGACAGTGGTGGTAAACGCGTGCACTGCTGCTGCGCGCCACAGTGCGCAGCTGCTGGTGGGCACTCACACAAGGTTGGACAGGTTGCCAAGACTGTCTGGTATGGGGCCCGACAGCTGGTTGCCGGCCAGGATCAGCTCCACCAACCGCGCCAGGCAGCCCAGGCTCTGAGGTATGTCGCCATGCAGGGAGTTGCCAGCCAGGTACAGCTTCCTCATGCCTCCCAGGCGCCCCAGGTTCGCCGGTATGGTGCCGGCCACCTCGCTGCGCCCCAGATCTAGCCACTGCAGACTGATCACCTCGCCGATGAGCTGGGGCATAGGCCCGCCAACGCTGTCTCTGTAGTCGAGGATGATAGACAGGGGGTGCATGCGGCGCGTGGCCCATGGCTGACGCTCCTCGCGAGCCTTGAAAAAGGCGGAGAACTCGTTGACCCCGCGGATGTGGGGGGTGATGGGGCTGGGGGGGGGGGCGGTGGCAAGAGCAGAGCGTGTGCGTGGGTGGCCAACGACCAAGTGCTGGACTGAAATTCAGGAGCAGTGATCATAATTCATCATACCATTTGTACCAGAAGTATTGAGACCAAACTTTATGGTATATAGAAACGTTGTGCAGATAATTGGTTCAACCTGCGTCATAAATGCATGTTGTAGCCCACTTCAAGATGCACCTGTACATAACTTCAATTTTTGTAAGTCCTTAATTTGAAGTATTCACAGCTGATGGCGTGCGCTTGACAGGTTTCAAGGGATGGATTTCATACGTTTCTGTGCATTCAGCAGCTGACGCCGGTCATGCAGTTGCCATAACTTCGGCACACGGTGTCTGGCAGGTGTGGCGTGATAATCAATTGTAGAGAACTTCAAGTGGGACAGGTTCGGAACTTCAAGTACATTTACTTCAACTGTTGCAAACTTCAACATGGAAAAACATACACAGAACAGTACGTTACATGGCACTCAGTGATAGTTGAAGTTTGCACGTGGAGGTCATGTACAGGTGCACCTTGACAGCGGCTACAACTAATTATAAGGTCGCACTCATCAATAATGCTATCGTATTGAGTTATGAGTGTGCAAAGTTATGAGTATCGGTGGAGTTGAAGTTCAAACAGAGTTAACTTCAAAACTTGAAGTTATGTGTGCCCAAGTTGAAGTTTGAAAATACCTGCAGGTGCGTCTTGATGTGGACTACCATACCCGTAGGAGTGTGACTGACTGCAAGCGCCATCTACGCTGTGGCGCTAAGCAACAACGGGTGTCCTCCACGTTTCTGCACGTGCGTGCATGGGCAGGGTTGCTCTTGCTGATGCCTGCGCGCCACCGGGCATAACTCTGGTCGTCTTAGGATTTACACCCCCAGATTTTGACAATGCACAGTCGTTGGGTTGATGCACACATCTGGTTACCACAGTATACACCCACAACAATATGTGCCCGTGTTGCTTGCCCGTCAAAGTTTGGTCTCAATACTTCTGGTACAAATGGTATGTCGCACACGGAAGCCTTGTGACATGGAGACGAGTGGTGGTGACTGGTGGCCGCCTCGCAAACACGCATGTGTTGGTTGCCCTTGCCCGCACTACCGTTGCTGCTCCGGAAAATGTTTTGCTTCTCACCTGTCAGGGGCTCCCGCATCTACCACCATGGCGTTCACCTTAGGGGGGGCCTCCATGCACGAAAACCAGATAGACAGCCCCCTGCATGTCTGCGCCAGCCTGAAGGCATCGCGCAGCGTGATGCACTTGCCAAGTGCTCGCGCCACCCCCGGCTTCTGCAGCAGGTCTAGAAAGGCAATGGGAGAGGCTCAGGGCGGGGGTGTTTCACGTCCACTAGGGAGCGGGGCGAGCCGAGGTGGTTCTCAACTATAGCTGCTGCAGGCCACGGTTGGTGTTGCATCGCGCAATGTACTTCCCTGCAAGAGGGTGCGTGTCGCTGCGCTGATGATGCCCGCGGCGTGTGCCTTCGGTTACGCTTCGCCCCCCCCCCGTCCGTCCCGCAGAGCCGTAGGGACGTTTTGTACGTCGTAGCCGTCGGCATGGACGTCCAGATCTACTAGTAGACTGTGTGCACATGTGGGAGTGGCGGTCACCGGTGTGCGCGCCATCATGAGGCGGGAGAGACTGCTGCTGCTGCAACTGCAGCGCTGCCTGGTGACAGCTCCTCTGCTACTGCAACTGCTGCTGCCTGTGCCCAAGGCAGCAGCAGTGCTGCCTCTCTCCCGGTGGTTTTCCAGCTGGCAGCAGGGAGACAGTGCCGACGCTGACCTGCTGCCTGACGATCCTCCCTACGTACCTCCAGTGCCGGGGGCGGCGGTGGTGAGTGCTGGTCATTACGCTGCTTCAGTCCTGTCCGGGACCTTCACATGCTTGGATGGAGAAGGCGCGGGCATGCCGCTGTCTCGAGTCAACGACGATTTCTGCGATTGCAGGTGAGAGGTTGGCTGCTGCCGCTGCTGCAACGCTGACTCGGCGTGAATTTGGTTAGTGCAGCACTGCAGTACATGTGGCGTGTGGCAGACGGGCCACGAGTTCCGAGACTGTCAGGAACCATGAAAAATGCGTTGTCAGCACCCTTTCTACAATCATGTGCCCGTGCCTCACTAAGTGGAAGTTACCAAGTTGATGTTGCCAAGATGAAGTTGCCAAGTTGAAGTTGGACTTGCGCGCGTTGCTGCGCTGTGCGTCATTGCGCTCTGCAACGGAGCACCGTGTGCGTGCACCTGGCCTGGCTGTGTGTGTGTTGAACAAGGCTGTGCTGTCTGGCTGCGGGTGCCACCACCACATCACCACGCACACCGCCACCCGCCGCATGCACGCCACCCTGCAGTGATGGAAGTGACGAGCCAGGCACTGCTGCGTGTGCAGGCGCAGTGTCTGACGCAGCCTACACCTGCCCCAACGCCGGCTACCAGCCACTGGTGGTGCCCGCGTCACGCGTGCGCGATGGGGTGTGCGACTGCTGCGATGGCAGCGACGAGAGTGGGCGTGTGCCGCTCTGCGCCAACACGTGCGTCGCGGATGCGAAGGAGTGGCGGCATGAGCAGGCGCAGCTGCGGCGAGAGCTGAAAAAGGTGCGCGCGAGCGCATGACAAGTGCGTTCACAGCAGTCACTAGCGCAGAGGCGGTCCAGCGTGACTCAGGGCTGCTGCTGCGCACATGTTGTGCGGTTTTGTCCCTTGCGTGTATGTGAAATGAGCTGGCCGATTGCATGCGCTGCATTTATTTGTGCCCATTGTGGCATGGCAGCAGCGCTCCCACATCCATGGGCGGCTGGCCCGCCGCACACCTGCTGCTGCCCACAGGGAGACTCCAACCCGAAGTCTGACACGCATGCATGCATGCAATGCACTCTGCACTGGCTCTTCTCTGCTGTCGCGCACATGGTACAGGGGCTTGCTGCTAGAGCGATTCTCGCACAGCAGGGGTTTGCACTGCGTGTGAAGGCGGAAGAGGAAGCGGAAGTACGTCAGATGCAGCTCGCTGTGGCGCAGGCGCGGAAAGACGAGGTGGACGCCGCGCTGCAAGGTTAGAGCCCTTGCAGTTATGGCTCATGTGCCAGTGCATACACCACGATTGTGGCGCACACCAGCAGGTGGTCCTGCCCAGCACGCCCCACACCACTTGCTCTTGCAGCAAGACAGGCAACCCTGCTCTTGTTCGTCATCCAGTGTGCGGCCTCAGGTGGTGCCGGCGCTCCTGTCACCCGTGCGCAGCTTGCCACGCCAGGCAAGAGCACCGCAGCCGCTGTAGCACAACCCCATAAAAATAATGCGCTGGGTCAGCGAAGTCACCGTGCAGCTACCTCCAACTCACGCACCCACTTGACACTTTTTTCCACGGAGTCTCCCCGCTGGTCACCGCAGAGGCGGAGAGTGAGGAGGCAGCTCAAAGGGAGGCGCTGCTGGCAGAGGCGCGGGCGGCTCTGGCAGCATGCTGCACAGCGCAGGTGGCGGCGCTGCCAGACGGCGACGCCACCGAGGCACTTGCAGTCGCCGTCGCGGGCGCACAGCTCAAACGACGCACCAGTGCTGAGCACGGTGTCAACGCTGGTGAGCCCCCCGAAGCCGTCATGGACCTCGAGGGTCTGGTGGCCGCGGCGCAGGCAGCGGCGGAGCAGGGGAGCGCCGACTCCCTGGCAAAGGCACTGCGAGCCTTTGTGGACTCCGCCGGCGCCACCGCAACAGCTGCCGCGCCCGGCGCTGCCGCAGGCGCAGGGGCGCCGGACGATGCCTCGGCCGAGCCGGCGGCGGCGGCGGGTGATGAAGTGCAGGCGGCGGCCGAGGAGCTGGCAGACGAGGAGGACACATTTACACACGACGACGCTGATGAGTACGGGGGTGGCGCGTCCGACGTTTTTGATGAGTACGGCGATGTCCCACACATGGACGATGATGGTGTGGCGATTCCGCATGCGGGTGGCGCCGACATGCATGACGTCCCGGCGGCGGACGGGCCTGGGGACAGCAAACGGCCGCATGGTGTGGCGGGCGATTCGGAAGGGGATGCTGGTGTGGCGGCGGCGGGGGAGGGAGTGCCTGTGGGTGGGCAGGGCGCGGGTGCAGCAGCGCCACAGCCGCTGCGCCTGCCGAGGCTGCTCCTGCAGTTGAAGCACACCACGGAAGAGGCGGAGCATGCACGCAAGCTGCTGCGGGAGGCACAGGTAAGCTGCGTAATTTTTTTGTGGACGTGTGGCGCCAGCGCATGCGAAGCGTTTTCCTCTGCCTGGGGCAGTACGGGCTTGTGGCGCATGCATGCGGGTGCCTGCACGCTGCTGTTGAGAGAGTCTAGTGCAGGCAGCAGTGAGCACAGAAACCACATTGGAACGCTTATGTACTTTGAGCATTGGCACGTGGTGTCGGTCCCCCTCCCCCCTTTTCCCCCTGCTGACCAATACCCACACGCCCCCACTCTCGTCCATTGCTTGTACTTGAAACTGTAGAACGGTCTGCGAGCTGCAGAACGGTCTGCAAATGCCGCGGCTGGCGACCTGGAGACGGACTACGGTCCGGACTGGCTGCTGCGCTCGTCCAAGGACAGCTGCCTGTCATTCGACACCCCCGCCTACACCTACGAGGTGTGCCCATATGGGTCTGCCACACAGAAGCCGCGCGGCGGCGGGGGCAACGTGTCACTGGGCACGTGGTCCAGCCTCTTGCACGCGGGTGCGGGCGCCGGCGAGAACGGCGGCAGCGACAGCGGCAGTGAGCTTCCGCCTACAGGCATGCTGTGGGAGCACGGGCAGCGGTGCTGGAACGGGCCGGACCGGTCCCTCCGCTGCCGGCTGCGCTGCGCGGAGAAGCAGGCGCTGGAGGCGGTGGAAGAGCCTGAGACTTGCGCGTACACGTGCGTCATTGCCACGCCGGCCGCGTGCGCGCCTCCGCCGCCGCCGCCACCACAATTGCAGTCTGCAGACCAGGCGCAGCAGGCACAGGCAGGACCTGGCGAGGAACTATAGCATTTTTGTTCGGGGCGCGCGGGGATGATTTGCACTCTGTCCTGCACCCCGCCACTGGGCTCCACGTGCGCGGCCAGGTGACTGCCGCTCTTGAATGGCACTCGTGGTGCGATAGCATGTGGTCGTAAGTTCGCTGCTGCCCTTGCAGCAGTGTCGACACGCGTATGCCGCACTGTGCGCTTGGCTGTGGCATGGAATGTCAGAAAGCAGTGGGTGAGACAGCGCCGTTACATGGTCCTTCAGCGGCAGCATTTATTTGTGTTGGATGAGTGCTTGTGAACACTGCCTTCCACATGCACCTGCAGCGGTGCCGGCGAGCTGCAAGCGCGTGGCGAGTCGACGTATTCTTCCCACACAAAACCGTCCAAAATTCTGATGATAAGCGCACCCATGGTTGTGAGAGCTGCGCCACCATGCCACCTTGGCGCATGTACACCTGCGTGGAGCCAACCATTCTCTCCCGTAAGATGTGTGTCACTGCTGTTCTGCCACGGCCATCCGGATTGTGGCCGGGTGGGCAGTCTGTTGCCGACCCAGCAAGTCATCGCAGGTGTGGCATTTTGCCGCGTACAGGATACGGCCCGGCCTCTGCGCACCAAGTTGTAGGAGTGGCATGCCAGCTCAGCAAGCAGCCGGTGCGGCATGCTGCCAGCAGCAGTGTCTTGTGCACCGTGACACTGTGCTGCCCAGGGACACACTCCGCGCAGGCATACATGTGCATTGTTGGACGCGCCCCCCCCTCCCCCCGCCATGCTGCACACCAGAAGTTGACGGCATGTGCAGATACTGGCAAGTAACGGTTTACCCATATGGATGCCAGTAAGGACAATGACTAGCCGGACTGGTGCTACTAGTAGCACTGCGGCAGCCATGTGTGTGCCGGTACCGGCATGCTGGCCTGGCGAAGGTGGCTGCATGTAGGTGGTCAGTATACCTGTGCACCCGTACTCTGCCAACCACATGCATGGTGCCACACGCATCCCTGTGTGCACATCGTCAATGCTTGCAACCTCAGGCTTGGGTGCCCTCCCAGCCGCTGTCTCAAGCAGTGCGCCTCGTGCCCGTGATGTTGTAGGTAGTACCACACTGTTCAAGTTGGCCATTTTTGGACAGCCCTGCTCAGCTTTTGATAGGGGGACAAGGTAGCACTGTGCCACTTGGCTGCCGACACCGGGTAATGCCCCCGAACAGCGTCTGAGTGAGCCCAATCACACCTGTAGTCTACTCCATGACCGAGCCAGCATCCCACAGCCAGGCACATCACACATACGCTAGCAGCACTTGTTGCTCTTGGTTGTTCATGGTTGTGAGTTCGCGTGTAAACGCTGCCGGGCATGTGCCATTGCCATGAGCGTGCTGGCGTGCGTGGCATCATCTGTTGGCATGGGCTCTCGCACTCCCACACACGCAAATAAATGCTGAAGCACAACTACCAATAATCCTCGCAAGTGCTTGTATTCTGCAGCAGCCTTATCCCTCAAGTCGTGAGGGTGTTGACCTGCCCGTGCAGGATGGGGGGGCTTCTTGGTTTGAACCAGGTGGATTAATCGCGCCACGGGCCTGGCCTGGCAACTTGCCACGGGCAGGGCAGACCTCGGTCATCGTCGATTTGTCACAACTGTCCACCATGTTGTTTTTCAATTTATTTTAAGTTATTGTTGGCCAAGCCTATCCCCAGACTTCACGGCTGCTTGCTTGTGAGGTAAGCCTCAAAGTTCATTAGATCATGACATGTACTGTACAGCACGACAACTATGCAGCTGCAGCAGGACATATGTGCGCCTCCAAAAAAAGAAGATGGTCTAGCTCACGCCCCCGGTGCCTCAACAAGGACGCCGTTGCACGGAAGTCTGCCCACCACTCGCCTTCTGTAGGTACCTACCAGTAGTAGACTACTAGTAGTACAGGTTGGCCGTGCCTTTCACCGTGACCGCCAACAGAACCAAGGCCTGGCACATGCAGTATGCTTCCCATGCGGGAGCCGCGCCTTGTTCCATTAGGGCTCAGCGTCCATCACCTGCTGCGCCTTAGTAAGCACGTGCGACACCGTCGGCATCCGGTAGAGCAGAGCAGATACAGCGCTCAATGGCAGCCATATGCACACAGGTGTTGCCCAAAAACTCAAGCGTTCCCTAGGTAGGTACTCTTATTATACTCCGCTTAGGGCGCGGAAAGCCCTTTGCACACGGTGCGTGTGACCAGGAAATCAGACAGGTAGCGAAAAACAAAC
>JAULBY010027151.1:0-16727 GCA_032358315.1 Ophiocytium majus | reverse complement strand
GAGCATTGCCAGCTCTTTCGCTACTCCAGTCTGATCCCTTTTTCTGGTCATGTGCACCGTGTGCAAAGGGCTTTCCGGGCCCTAAGCGGAGTTTAATAAAAGTACTTCACATACACACATAAATATAATGTAGGCACTTGAAGTACACACCTTCCTCCGGTCGGCGAAGCGCAGCGTGTCGAGGGTGTGGCCCGCATGAGAGGCGCCTTGGGAGACCGTCGCGATCATAACGGTGCGTGCCGCTATATATACACACACATACATACAATACTTTTAAGTGCATGGGCTTGAAGTTCGCATACCCCACATGCACATGCGTGAAGCACATGTCACGTACTAGTAGTACACTGCAAGCACACACGTTCATGCGGTCGGCATAGCGCAGCGTGTTGAAGGTGTGGTCCGCGTGGGAGGCGCCAGGGGACACCGTGGCGATCATAACCGTGCGCGCGGCATTTTTAACATGTGTATGTACTACTACATGCTTGAAGTAGTATATACTTCAAAGTATGTATACTATACTTCGAAGTATTACACTTCAAGTATGCATACCTTCACGCGGTCTGCGTAGCGCAGCGTGTTGAGGGTGTGGTCGGCGTGAGAGGCGCCAGGGGACACCGTAGCGATCATGACCGTGCGAGCGGCACGCCGCGTGAAGGAGTCCTTCAGGACCAGCGTCAGCTTGGAGGCGCGGTAGGGGACGTGCGACTCGCCCGTGTCGAGTGCGCGGATACACTCCTTGAGGGCCAGCAGCGACTTGTTGATCTCTGCGCCCTCCATGCGGCGCTGCAGTTACATGGCAGTTACACGGCAGTTACACGGTGGTTACAGGGTCAGCACTGAGAACAGCCCGTGTCGAGTGCGCGGATACACTCCTTGAGGGCCAGCAGCGACTTGTTGATCCCCGCGCCCTCCATGCGCCGCTGCAGTTACACGTGGCGGTTACACGGCAGTTACACGGCGGTTACAGGGTCAGCACAGGACAGACGCACTCCGGCAGCGACTTGTTGATCTCCACACCATACATGACGCGCTGCGGGTCCGTGTGGCGGTTATACGGCAGTTACAGGTGCAGCAAAGGACAGCCTGGACGCACTCCTTAAGGGCCAGTAGCGACTTGTTGATCTCCGCGCCCTCCATGCTGCGCTGCGGTTACATGTGGCAGTTACGTGGCAGTTACGCGGCAGTCACAGGGTCAGCATAGGGCGGCCCCGTGTGGGGCTGAGGTGCCCCACAGTCGGCCTGAGCCCCTCAACGCCTTCAGCACCATCTGACAGATGATGGCCTGTGATCACCACTTCAACTTCAACTCCAACTTCAACTTCAATCTCAAGGTGCACTGACTGGCGGTTGCACGATTTAGTGTCTGTGCCGCGCTCTGCGCCGGTGAGGCCGACGACGCTCACCGCAGCTCTACTACTAGCCGGCCCGCAACCTCGTGCCTCCTTTCGTAATCCGGCAGACGGCGTGCAACGGGGGCGACGTGTCATAGGACACTACTTCAACTTCAACTTCAACTTCAAGAAGCACTGACCTGGCGGTTGTGAGATTTGGTATCCGTGCCGCGCTCCGAGCCGGCGAGATCGATGAGGCTCAGCTTCCCCACCAGGCGCCCCTGCCCCCGTGCCTCCTTGAGCACTATCTGACAGATGGCGTGCGAGCGGGATGACGTGTCGTTGGACTCCGTGGCGTGCGTCGTGCGGTTGCGGTTGCCGCGGTCGATGAGCTGCGACAGCTCCTCGGCTGCGCGTGCGAGGGGCACAGCAGAAACACGGAAGGACTTTTTTGTGAAAAAAAACTACAATGTCGTCCGGATTGCTGAAGTGCTTCAGAAGTATTTTATGAGTTTTTGAGCGATGTGGCGTGCGTCGTGCGGTTGCGGTTGCCGCGCCCGATGAGCTGCGACAGCTCCTCGGCTGTTTGTGCAAGAGGCGGAAGCAGACCGGTGGTGATGATCGTGAGTGTCACTGGTGCTGTCGTATTGGGCACAGGTGAGCACTACTTCGACTCTAACTTCAACTGAGCTCCTCGGCTGCACGCGCGAGAGGCATAAAGAGACGGGCATGACGATTGTTACTGCCGCTGGTACTGTGGTATTGGGCACCGGGAACACTACTTCAAGTTTAACTTCATCTCAGCCTCTCCGCTGCGCCAGCGGCTTAAACAGACAGGGGGTGGTGATGGTGAGTGCTACTGGTACTGTACTGTAGTTTTGGGCACACAAGGTGAGCACTACTTCAACTTTAACTAACTGAGCTCCTCGGCTGCGCACGCGAGGGGCACAGACAAACAGAGGGTGATAGTTGTGGGTGCTACTGGTACTGCAGTACTGGGCACCGGTGAGCACTACCTCAACTTCAACCTCAACTATTGCACACTGTGAATGTTTGGACAGGGCAGCGTGGCGTGCGTAGTGCGGTCGCCGCTACTGTGCTCGATGAGCTTTAACAGCTCTTTGGCAGTAGGCACAAGAGGTCACAGGTTTGGAAATCTTGGGCGCGTGACGATTTGAGAAGTACCAGAAGTACTGCAGTCTAGAGCAAAAAGAAAATTGTGGTACGTACCTGGTAGTCTAGGTGTAGTATATTTCTATATCCACACACAAAAGTATACACCGGTAAAAAGTATATACACTACTAGTAGTACACCAGCATGCTCGAAGTGCATACATGTACACGTATACCTGAAGCACGGTTATTGTATGAAAAGAAGTATACCTTTGGTACACACTACAGTGATACAGTATATTTTCATACACACACCTGAGCACGCCTGGAACTCCTCAAGACCAGCAATGTGCACGTCCCCCTGCCCGTCCTCCCGCACGTCCAGCCGGTGCCGCCGGTTCAGCAAGTCCTGGCAGCGCCCCCCGTAGATCTCAAAAAAGCTCACAAACACCTCCACGTCCCCCCTGCGCCGCGCCGACAGCGCATCAAATAGGTCCTCCGCGCACTGCTGCTGGATGCCGACCATGGTGTAGGTCTTGCCGGAGCCCGTCTGTCCGTACGCAAAGACGGTCGCGCGCCCGCCGTCGAGCACAAAGGGGACGAGGGGCCGCGCCGTCGCTTCGTACACCTGCGGTTTTCCGCCGATTTGTTCGACGAGTTTCGTGTGTCAATTCCGGCGGCGGTACCACCGATTGGTTCCGCGTGGTTTGTGTGTCGGTTGCGGTGGCGGTACCACCGATTGGTACGGGGTGGTTTGTGCGTCGATTGCGGCGGCGGTACCACCGATTGGTTCGGCGTGTTTCGTGTGTCGATCGTGGTGGCGGCAGGGGGGAGGGGCAGCGGCAGCAGTGGTAGCGGTGGTGGCGGCACCAGCAGCAGTGGTAGCGGCGGTGGCGGCGGTAGGGATGGGGGGCGGCGGCAGCGGCAGCAGTGGTTGCGGCGGTGGCGTCAGCAGCAGTGGGAAGTGGCGGCGGCAGCGGTGGCGGCAGCGGCAGCAGCAGCGGCGTGGTGGGGTATGGTATGCCGTGCATGTATGTGGCACAGCTTCGGCAGACGCGCAGGCAGAAGCTGGCAGCAGACTTGAACCTCAACTTCAACAGTGGTGGGGTGTGTGGCAGCTTCTCAAACTTCAACTTCAACAGTTGTGGGCTACATGCGGCGCAGCTTTGGCCGACGCGCAAGTACAAATACTGTGCATATATATATGTACAAAGTACCACCATGTGGCGCTGGTGCGCACCTCTTCCGTGCCGTCATCGTCGCCGAACGCGTGGTCAAACTGGAAGTCGGTGGAGTCCAGAAACTTGGGTGATACTAGTAGTAGATGTTATATATGCCATACTTGTGAATTACATATTTGCGAAGTACAGTACTGTCCTACTATATAGTGCTACAGTATACTAGTGGTGTGCATAGAACCATGGCAAACCTGGATTACATAGGTACAAATACTGCTAGTACCACGGCGGCGGGTTGGGTCCTCCGGTCCACGCAACCATGGCAAACCTGGATTACATAGGTACAAATACTGCTAGTACCACGGCGGCGGGTTGGGTGCTCCGGTCCACGCACATGTATACACATGTGTGTACATAAAGTGCCATACCATATACTTCTGAAGTACTTCAAGAAGTACCTATGAAGTACCATATGAAACTTGCAGTACTACGTAGTACTTCGAAGTATACCAATATTGCTGATTTACGCACCTCTTCGGTGGTGTCGTCATCGCCGAACGCGTGGTCAAACTGGAAGTCGGTGGAGTCCAGGAACTTTGTGATGCCGTCCACCTTGGTCTTGCAGTTGTGGACCGTCACCTTGGGGTTGAAAACGGTTACGGAGTCGTGGTCCTTGCGCGCCACCTCCCGCCCGCAGATGGGCCGCTTCCGCAGCGCCACACAGATTTTCATGTCCTGCAGCGCGCAAACCCGTGATATAAAAGTATTATTTTTTGAATTAGCAAACCAATGCTCTAAGCCACTTGTGCAGGGGTTGAACGTGGTACATGTGTGTACTTCTCACACGCATGAAGGAATTGCATAACAACCATCTACCTCAGTGTATGTATGTGAATGAAGTAGATCATACTTGCAAGTACATGAGTTACTGCGAAGTACTACTGTAGTATTTACAATCATGTGGGGTCGGACGGTCATGACGCGCGGCTGGCCAGAGCCCGCTCTGCTTGCCCGAAAGTCACTACCTTCTATAATTATTGTACATGTGTGTACTTCTAGTACATGTACCCAGAATGATGGACAATTTCACTATTTGCCGATTTCTCATGCTGAGTTATTTGAATTTATGAATACAGGACCTCCGAGATGTGTTGTGTATACACTACTGTGTATGTGCACACATGCTTGTTGTACACTGTACCAGGGCCACGTGCGGCTGGCCAGAGCCCACTCTGCTGGCCCGGAACTCATGCATTCTTATATATTTTTTCAAATTTATGCGCATTTGTAGTATTATCTATTTGCACTTGGGGGCGTGCAAGAGCCATGACATGTATGCCAGCACGCTCACTGGTGGCCATGGCACTCGGCAAATGCATGGCAAAGTATGTGTACGAACACAAAAAGGGCTAGCGTGCACTTGTAGTATATACATGTGTTAGAATTTGCATGAAGCACTCAGACGTATACTACTATGTGTCTACACATGCTCAATGTACATTTGCACCAATGCCACGTGCGGCGGAGCCCGCTCCGCTGGCCCGAAAGTCAACACCTTTATTACGCATGCATACAGTACACGTGAACTTCGAAGTATACATATCCTTCCAAGTACCGGGCGTGTAGTGCCAGTACACTACCAAATGTGTACTTGTTGAAGTATGTGTACCTCTGCCACGTGCGGCTGGCCAGACCCCGCTCTGATGGCCCGGAAGTCCGTGATGAGGCGCTGAAAGTCAATGTCACCGGGGTTCCCATTGGCAATGTTGCGCGCCTCCTCCTCCGCCCTGCGTGCTCAGCAGCAGCAGCAGCACCAGCAGGTGTGCTCAGCAGCAGTAAGCGGGCAACGGCAACTGAAGGAAACCTAACAGGTTGCTGGGCCCCAGATGGCGCCTTGGCTGGGGCGAACTGCCAGCGCTGAAGCCCGTGGGGTGGTTTATGCACCTGTTCCGCACCAGATAGCCCGCACACCTACACGCGCCGGTCAGTACTCTTGAGGGCTAGCGATTGCTGCAGCGCAAATTTTTCAAAAAGATGGGCAGCGCGGTATTGCCGCCAACAGTATGTTCAGCAGGAGTGAGCAACGGCGCATCTGCTCAGCAGCAGCAATCGGTGCGTGTCTCCTCCACTGGTGCGTGTGCTCAGCAGAAGCAGCACCAGCAATTGTGCTCAGCAGCGGCAATTTTGTGCGCCTGCTTGTCTGCCCTGGTGCGTGTGCCCGGAAGCAACAGCCGCACCAGCAATTGTGCTCAGCAGTAGTAAGCGGGCATAGGCACAAGTATGCATACTAGTAGTATATGCACAGCAGGAGTGAGCAACTGCCGCAACTCTGCTCAGCAGCAGTAAGTGAGCACCAGAGCAAATGCGCCAAGCAGCAGTGAGCGGGCACACGGGCTAATGTGCTCAGCAGCAGTAAGTGGGCCCCGTAAAATGTGGGCAGTCAGCAGTAAGCGGACAGCCATGTGCTCAGCAACAGTGAGAGGCGCATGTGGCGCCTTGCGCTCAGCGGCATCAGTATTGCGCTTCTCAGCAGTAACATGGCATGCATTTGAGGCGGTGAGCATTGAGTTGTCGTTAGGCACTGGGGAGCGGGTTTTCCAGCAAAAACACGGGGGTTGCTGTTTGGCATGCAGTGCGGCACCACTTGTGCTCAGCAGCAGCAGCACCGCCGGTGGGCGCCGATGGTATGCACGCCCTTGTGCTGATGTGCGCAAGCACAGCTGCAACAGGAACAATTAAGACATCGCACACTTGGTGCGGTGCCAGCAGCGGCAGCAGCTGCGCCTGTGCCGCAGCCAGCTTGAAAGCATCAGCCGGAGTGTTTTAGCAAGTCTACCGCTGCCTCGTGTCCAGCGAGCGGAGCAGGAGCCGTTTGCCCCACTTGCTTCGCAGCGGCAGCAGCTCACATTTCAGAGTCATGAGTACAAAGACAGCTAGATTTTTTTGTGACGACTTTCACGACCATGCGTGTACAAGGCCTTTGGAAAAAAAGTTCGTGTCGCTTTTGTGGCGCACCTGAGCACCCTGGCGGCGTCAGCTTTCTGGCGCCGGTCCGCCCTCGCCTTCTCCATCTTTTGAATTTGTGCCAGGGTGGAGTCCCTCCTCATGGCGCTTGCCGCTTCCTTGCCAGCACCTCCGACCCCTGCCGGCACACCCCCCTTGTTGCTGTACCGTGCTGAGGCCCGCCGGCCTGAGGGCCCCCCGTTGTCGTTGGCGCCACGCATCATGGCGGCCGTGCCTGCTTTGAACGCACTTTGGCGGGTGATTGATTGAAGCAGTCCCTGTCTGACGACGTCGCTGGTGGCCTTACAGCGGCGGCGGGCAGGTGGGCGAGCTGCAGGGTGTGCGCACAGTCAAGGGCAGCTGCTGCTGCCACTGCTCCCGCCTCAGGTGCGCAACCTCTCGCTGTGCTCTGTGTGGTGTTTGCAACGCTCCTCCTGTCAACAAAAATGCAACGGGCAAAGAGAGACAACTGCGCGACATCTTCTGCTGAGCACCCCCGTTGTTCCAGCACGGCAGCACGGGCGCTACTAGCGCTACCAGTGAGTTTGGCTAGGCGGGCGGCCCAGAGGCTGATGGCGGGCGCGGCAGCCTGACGCATGTGCAGAGCAAACGACCCCCCCCCCCTCAGCCATGGGCAACAGCTTGCCCAGCTCCCTTGACCTAGGGGGCAGGGTGGTGAAGGTGAGCCTGCGTGCACTGCTCGTGCGTGCCAGCTGCTGCTGCTGCGGCTGCGGGGGCAGCAGGAGCGCAGTCCCCGGTGTCAGGGCCTCACCCGCACGCTGCACCATCAGCACTGTGCTGCTTCCAGGCTAACGTGCTGCGAGCGGCATGCCGCCGTGCTCCGTGTGCCACACCCCTAACCCCCTTCCACCTGCGCCTGAAGCACGACCCCAGCAGCACAACAGCTTTTTCCGCACTGTTACTCTGCACTGACCACTGCACACGACACACAACACATCAGAGCCAGCCCAGCGCCTTCGACGCCGTCCAGCCTCCTTCTCCACCTCAGCAAACCTCACACACGCGCACCTGCTCCCACCCTTGCGGCCTGCGGCTGCCGCCCCCGCAGATAAAATGCCAGATAGCGGAGGGAGGGTACGGCACCGTGTACAAGGGGGAGGACGAGGCCGGAAAGGAGTACGCTCTGAAAATAGTGCGCGTGCCCCGCGACAGGAACGGCCCAGTGGCGGATGAGGATGCCGCGGAGATGGCCGCCCTGGAGCAGGCGGTGCTAAAGAAAACCTGCCCCCACCCGAACATTGTGGAGTTTTTCGACTCGGGGGAGGCGTGGGAGGAGGGGGAGGTGCGGTTCCACATACTGAGCGAGTTCTGCCCCCGCAGCGTGCTGGGGCTGCTGGCGGAGGCCCGGAGGGGGCCCGGCTACATGATGGAGAGGGACATCATGTGGATCCTCAGGGACCTGCTGCTGGCGCTGCTGCACCTGCACAGCCAGACCCCGCCCATTGCTCACAGGTGAGGGTGAGGAGGGGGCCTGTGCTGCATACATACAGTGTGAATGCTGCATTCACGGAAGCAGCACGCGCTGCGGTTTTTTTGTGCTATCAGATGGCGGTATAGGCTATGCTGCTTTCGCCATTGGCCGTGGCAGCAGTGTGCCGCTGCGGAAGCCGCAGCATCGCTAGCAGCGGCGGCAGCACGTGGCTGCAGGAGGCACCAGCTGCTTGTGCTGTCGAGTTGGCATTTGTTGAATTGTTCTAGTGCTGTAACCAGCAAAGAAATCTTAAGCCCACATGAAAATCTCACAGTGCCACAGGCTTTTTTATTGTGTTTATTGGCAGGGCTGGGGTTGGCACGCTCGCGGCCGTACTGGCAGGGCTGGGGTTGGCACGCTTGCGGCCGTACAAGAGGCGCAGGTGCGGTTATTTTTTGCTTTGTGTCCATGGGCAGCCCATGGCCAGCGCCTTTCCGGTATTTGTGCGTTGGGGTTAAAGTTGGCACGCCAACTTGAAGTGCGGCGGCCAACTTCAGGTGTGGCGGCAGTGGCCGCCTTCATCACGCGCACAGCACACAAGCGGCCACCCACGCCGTTGGCAGCTGTGCCGCTTGCGTGCTCAGCACAGCAGCTTGCAGTGAACTGCTGATGGTGGGAGGCGCCGCGCGCCTGCTGCTGGCGCTGCAGCGTGAGTGGGCACGCCGCTGCACAGCAGCCGTCTGCACAGGCAACACCGTTGCGACTCTGCTGAGCTGACGCGTGTGTGCTGGCATTGTGATTGGTTGCTATTCATTAGAATTTGCAGCAGTGGCGCAGGCAGCACACCGCACGCTCAGTGTGACAACACGACACGTGTGTGTGCAGTGCAGCACGAGTGCAATGCCGGAACACCTGCTGCGCGCAGTGATAGTGCTGCAGGCAATACGCGTGCGCTGTGTCACAACACGTGCGTGTGTGTGCAGCGCAGCACGCGTGCAGCGGCGGAGCACCTGCTGCACACAGTGACAGTGGCGGCTAGCCACACTGATGCAGCGTCACCACGGCCGTGTGTGCCGCCTGTTGGGTGCTCCGCAGTGTGGGCACGGCGTCAGCATTCCAAACGCAGACACACGGAGTAAAGGTTGCGTGCAGCTGCAGCCGGAATACATGTCATGCCCTGCAAGCAAACTGCAGCGGCGCTGGGTGCCATAAGCCACTGTGGCGCTGTCGGCACAGCCTATTCAGACACCAGCACAGCCAATCAGTCAGAACAGACGTGTGTAAACACGAGTGCCGGTTCGATACTTTTGCAATGTACTAAAAGTACCTCCAGTATGTTGGCAGGCTGGCGGCCCAGAGTACCCGTTCGCTTGCACCTCTCAGTAGCCTGCCGCACAGGGCCGCTCCTGGTCACAAACAAAACCGCCGCCATTGCTGCTGAGTCAGCCACTTTGCCAATACTGCCAGCCTCCACATGAACACCCGCTGCATGACAGCAGCCACTGGCGCTGTCTGTGCACGCTCGCGCCGCGCCACACAGCTAGCCCTGATGGCCTGGCCCACGTGCATGTGCGTGTAACTGCCGTAACCACGAAACGACAGCGTATGATAGCTGTCAGTGGTGTCAGCAGGCGCTACTCTTGCGCTTACGCCACCCTATGCGGCTCTTTTGTCAAGGCCCTGCTCAGTTTTCTGGGCTACCCTGTGTGTAACTGCTGTAACCGCCACACGGCCACTTTGGTGCTCAGCAGTGCGTCCGCTCACGGCTGGCCCACGTGCGTCTGTGCGTAACTGCGTGTAACTGCGGCACGGACGTTAAGGTGTAGAACCCCGCTCTGTGCGTAACTGCCTGTAACTGCCCGCAACAGATGCAGGGTTGTCAAGTTGAAAAACCTGTGCTGTGCGTAACTGCCTGTAACCGCCTGTAACACATACAGGGACGTGAAGTTGAACGACCTGCCCTGGTGCGTAACTGCCTGTAACTGCCGCAGGGATGTGAAGGTGGAGAACCTGCTGGTGGGCGCGGACGGGCGCTGCAAGCTGTGCGATTTCGGCTCGGCGAGCGTGCGGCACCGCGCCTATGCGGGCTCGCGCGATGTTGCTCTGGCGAAGGAGGAGATCCGGCGCCGCACGACGCCCGCGTACCGCGCGCCAGAGCAGGTAGGCGTACTCAAGTGGTACTCGGCCCAGTCAAGTACACTTGGGTATTTTGTGCGACTGATGCCGGTGCAGGAGGTCCAGCGCCGCACGACCTCCGCGTACCGTGCGCCAAAGCAGGTACGCTTACTCAAGTAGTAGCCAAAGCAGGTACGCTTACTCAAGTAGTACCTGGTTTGGTTATGTACACTTGGGTATATGTGAGGCTGTCTACGTTTGGGGAAGGAGGAGATCCGGCGCCGCACGACCCCCGTGTACCGCGCTCCAGAGCAGGTGGGCATACTCAAGTAGTACTCGCTCAAGTTGTACTCGATTCAGACAAGTACACTTGGGTACTTCGTGAGGCTGATGCCACTGCGGGGGTTCCGGTACCGTGCGCCAGAGCAGGTAGGCATACTCAAGTAGTACTCGGTTCAGACCAGTACACTTGGGTTTTTTGCGAGGCTGATGCCGCTGCAGGAGATCGAGCGCCGCACGACGCCCGCGTACCGCGCGCCAGAGCAGGTGGGCGTACTCAAGTACTACTCAATTCAGTCAAGTACGCTTGGGTACTTTGTGAGACCGGCTGCGTTTGCCGGTGCAGGAGATTCGGCGCCGCCCGACACCCACATATCATGCGCCAGAGCAGGTGGGCGTGCTCAAGTAGTACTTGGTTCAGTCAAGTACACTTGGGTATTTTGTGAGGCCGTCTGCGATTGCCGGTGCAGGAGGCTTGGCGCCGCACGACGCTCGTGTACCGTGTGCCAGAGTATGTAGCTGCAAGTATACCTGAGTATCATCTTGGCTGCATGAGTATACCTGAGCTCTGTCAGGGGCATGCACACTCTGCGGTTGTGCGCCGCCCGCGTACCGTGCGGCAGACCAGGTAGGCGAAAGCATGCATGTGCCCAAGTATTTTGGTCAACACCATGTAATTAGTACGGGCGGTGTAGGACATCTGGTGTCGACCCATAATGCCCGCACAGCGCGCACGACAGTGTAGGCAGGTGCAGTCTACCTGAGTATGGTTTTGGCTGCATTCAGTATACTCGAGTATTTTGGTCTGGGCGTGTCTAGTAGTACTGTCAGGGTAGGAGTTTTCGCTGCTGCAAGCCCGATTACCGTGTGCCAAATGGACAGACGCAATTATGCTGAGTGGTGTTTGGCGCTGCTGCTGCTGCTGCTGAGCGCTGCTGCTGCTGAGCACTGCTGCTGCTACCGCTGCTGCTGAGCAGGTTGACCTGCACCTGGGGCACGTTGTCAGTGAGAAAGTGGACATTTGGGCAGCAGGCGTGGCCATGCACAAGCTCGCATTTGGCACAACGCCGTTTGAAGACCCCCGCGGCGATGTGCAAAACTTGGGTGAGCCACATGGTGCACATACATGCAATACACTATTTACATTATCTGGCCTTTGGCACAATGCCCTCTGAAGACCCGTGTGGTGCGCAGAACTTGGGCAAGCCCCATTGTGCGCACGTGACTTCCACCACCGCCGCCGCTGCCGCTGCTGCTGAGCACCGCCCCTTCCTACCCGCCTTTTTACCCAAGTATACTCAGCGGGTTCCGCACGGACCACCTCCTCGAATTCCACCTCGCCCTGCTCTCACCACCGCCGCCGCCTGTCCTGCTGCTGCTGAGCACCTTCCCCCGCCTACCGCACCCCCCTACCTGAGTACACTCGGCGGGTTTCGTGCGGACCGCCCCCCGTATCCCACCCCGGCCTGCTCCCCGCCACCGCCTGACCACTGCCTCTGCTGCTGCTGCGCACCTCCCCCCCCCCTCCCCGCCCCGTTACCCGCCCCCCTACCCGCTCCCCTACCCAGGTATACTCGGCGGCTTCCGCGCGGACCGCCTCCCTGAGTCCCACCCCTACAGCGAGGGCTTTGTGCGCCTGCTGGAGGCGTGCATGACCCTCGACCCCGCCGCGCGCCCCAGCGCCGGCCAACTAATTCGCCTCTGCGAGACCATGCGCGCGGCGGGCGCCCTCCCGCAGTGGCCCTCCGTGGTCGACTCTCCCACGGGGGGCGCTCCGAGCCCTGCCGCGGCTAACGGCTCTGCTCAGCAGCTCCTGGGCGGTGGTGCTCAGCAGCACGGCGGTGCTCAGCAAGAGGCGGAGCACAGAGCGGTGCGCGCGGCGGCGGCGGCGGCGCGGCTGCAGTCGGAGGGGGGGGGGGCTAGCGTCGGGAGCGGGGAGAGCTCTGCGGTCTCCAGCTCGTATCACGTGCACCCGCACAGCGTGAGCGCTGGCGCGTACCGGACCGTGGGGCCCTCGGTCGGGTACGGGGCGAGTAGGGACTTGGGTATGCCGCTGAGTCACTCGGCGGGCGGGCCGGGACACCGACGGGGCGCTTCAGGTGCGCGCGCTGCGAATTTTGCATTGACTGCATGCGTGTTTTGGTATATGTTTGCACCGCGTGTCCATGGTCGCATACTGGAGCATGGGGCCCCCGGTTGGGTACGGGGCGAGTAGGGACTTGGGTATGCCGCTGAGTCACTCGGCGGGCGGACCCGGGCACCGGCGGGGCGCGTCAGGTGCGTTTTGTATGGGCTGCTTATGTTTTTTGGTGTGTGGTTGTGCGCAGCCCTTGGACAAGCCCACTTCGCTTCCTTCACAAGCACTTCATGCACAGCTCTGATGTACACTTTGAAGTAGACATAGATGTAGAAAGTACATACTCACAGCAGACTTACCTACTACAAGTATGCTGAAGTACATGTCCATGTATGTACGTTTCTGCAGATGCAGCGCACATGCGCCCGAACGCCAATTGTTACTCTACCCCTAGCAGTCACCCACACAGCCTCCCCCTTCACCCCTTCCCCCTCCCCTCACGCCGTTCGCTGCAACCGCGGCACCAGGCGGTCACTGGGTTATGACCAGCTCACGCTCACAACCCTAGTAGTGACTGCCGCTCTCACCGCCTCCACACTCCCGTGCTCACTGGAACCGCGCAGCTCATGCGCCGCACGTGCTGTCCACCGTGCAAATTTCAGCAGACAGGGTAACCCCCGTGTAACCGCCACGGAGCGCTGTACACATGTTCACCGGGTGCACATGCTCAGCAGACAGAGTGACCCCCAGTGTACCCCCCCCCCCCCTGCAGGCACGCGAGCCCCCGCCGGCGCAGCCCCAGGCGGCCAGTGGATGGACTGGTTCGGAGAGGGGGTGCGCAGCAAGTGGTACAAGATGCTGGGGGGCGCGGAGGAGCAGAAGCGGCTGTGGGTTTTGAAGACGACGTCGCGCACGCCGTGCGGGCCCAAGCCCAAGTATGTGCGCAAGATTGTGCTGGCGCTGTGGGATGGGGGGTTCACGGTGGGCGCGTACTTTGAGCTGCTTCGGTGAGTGTTGGGCGCTTGAGGAGGTATGGCACACTTATATGATACTTGGAAGTTTATACCATACTACGTAGTATATATGTGTAGTGAATCACTACTAGTAATGGGTCAGGGCGCAGAACGTATCAGGTAGTATGTGCCACAGAATACGGCTTACTTCTATGCCCAGTAATGCGGTATACGGCGTATATGCCGTGTGAATACGTTGATATGAATGCAGTGTGTTGTATGTATTTGCATGGTTATGCAGCGTAAAATGGAAACTTCTTACCGCGTGCGGTTCAAACCCAAGTATGTGCGCAAGATTGTGCTGGCGCTGTGGGACGGGGGGTTCACGGTGGGCGCGTACTTTGAGCTGCTGCGGTGAGTGTTGGGCGCTTGAGGAAGTGTGGCACACATATACTGCAGTACATATACTTCTAGTATACTGTACATCATACTACCAGATGGTGATGGGTCAAAGGCGCAAGACGTGCTCCGAACAAGTATTGGATGTGTGACACACAATACTGCATATTCCTATTCTGAATCACGCGCCGTACGGCGTATATGCCATACAATTACAATCATGAGTGTGAATACAGCACCTTACATGTATTTGTTCACAAACATAGGTTATATGGCGTATATCGGGAAAATTTATACGCCATGCCGGCCCGAGCCCAAGTATGTGCGCAAGATTGTGCTGGGCGCTGTGGGACGGGGGGTTCACGGTTGGTGCGTACTTTGAGCTGCTGCGGTGGGTGTGCGGACCCATCCCCCAGAACACAATCGGACTGGCACCCGAAGTTGAAGCTGCAGTCAACTAAAAAATAAGCTCTGGACGTGAAACCATGTGTGCTCGCAGGTGCCGCCCGCTGCCGGAGTCCCCCGTGGTCGCCGCAAGGCCCTCACCACGCTGCTCCACCGCTAATGTCAATCCTACTTCGTACGGTATTACTTCAGAAGTATTCAACAAGACCTCATGTGCGCGCTCTGTCACAGTCTCCACTCATATGCACCCTTCAAACATGAGACCACGCGGCGCGCACGCAGGTTTCGCCCGCTTGCGGAGTCCCCCGTGGTTGCCACGAAGGCCCTCACCACTTTCCCCAACCACTGATATCAATCCAATTTAACATACCATCATGCGCGCGCTCTATTGCAGACTTCACTAATGTGTACCCTTTAAACATGAAACCATGTGTACACGCAGGTTCCGCCCGCTGGCGGAGTCCCCCGTGGTCGCCGCGAAGGCCCTCACCACGCTCCTTAAGATGCTGCAGCAGGGCCCCGTCACGTGCCTGCTGGAGTGCTGCAGCTACGCAGACATGGTGCAGGAAATGGGGGACATGTGGGCCGCGGGCGATGGCGCTGCGGCGGGCGCGGGTGTCTTTGCGCCCGGGAACGGTGGCAGCGGCGGGGACCACGCGGGGGAGCACGTGCTGGTGCAGGACCTGACGTTCCGCGCGTTTGTGACGCGCTTTGCTACCGCTCTGGTGGCCAAGGTGGGTGGCGGCAACAATCATAATAATAATACAATGGCATAGTTGATGTGTATATATACTATGTTGCACTTGATACATGGTGTAGGTGTCTTTGCGCCCGGGAACGGTGGCAGCGGGGGGGACCACGCGGGGGAGCACGTGCTGGTGCAGGACCTGACGTTCCGCGCCTTTGTGACGCGCTTTGCGACGGCGCTGGTGGCAAAGGTGCGCTTCCATGGCATACTTTCATGTGCGTGTATACTTGAGTATATACTATACGAAACTTGTATATATGCTGTAGGTGTATTTAAGCCTGGGAACGGGGGAGCACGTGCTGGTGCAGGATCTCACGTTCCGCGCGTTTGTGACGTGCTTTGCGACGGCGCTGGTGGCCAAGGTGCGTGGCGGCAGTGGTTATGGTAGTAGTTCTCTGACAAGGTTTCATGTGTAGACTTCGTACATAGTATAGTACGTCACAGCGTATAATTGTTGCATTATACGCCGTATATCGCATGTAAGTGCGCCGTATAACGTATGCAGATGAACGTGTTTATACGGAAAATACGCCGTGTATTCCTTTTTTTGGGCGTAGAAATACGTAGGAATACGCCGCATGTTGTATAACGTATAAAATACGTTGTACGCCGTGACCCATCACTAATAGTGCATGCTGTATATACATAGGTATGTACGCATGGTGACCGTACGCATGGTGACCGCGTGCTCACACAGGACCTGGCATTCCCCGCGTTTGTGACACGCGCGACCGTGCTGCTTTGCCGAGATGTGTATTGGCAATAAGTACGCCCCTGGGACATAGGGCTGTAATCCGTTAGAGTAGTGCTCTGGCCACATGCCAGGCTTCCCTTAGACTACGCGGTGCTGAGCAGTGCCAGCTTTTTCGCTATCTGTCTGGTCCTTTTCTGGTCACACGCACCGTGTGCAAAGGGCCTTCCGCGCCCAAAGCGCAGTTCAATGGAAGTGTGCAGTACTCGCAAGTACCACTGGTAGTACTACTACTCGAGTAGTTAGGAGTATACTGGTATGCGTGTACAGTGTACCGGAGTTGTACACATACATGTGGCCCACCAGCGCGGTACACGCACACACATGACGCGCTCCTGCAGCCCGTGTGCATATAGAACACCAAACACTTACAACACCTCTATACAACCATCCACGCGCGCAGCCCCCCCCCCCCCTCGAAAACACGGACACTTTAACCCCCTCATGCACTCCCCACACGCGCGCAGACAGGTGCGCTTCAACCAGCACCCCCCGGATGCCCCTGCCCCCTGCAAAACGCTAACACCTACACCCTATTTGTATGCCTTTCATGTGTGCGTGCTGGTGCGCTTCAACCAACACCGCCCGGACGCCCCCCCTCCCCGCAAAACACTAACACTTGCACCCCATTTGTATGCCTTTTATGTGCGCGTGCAGGTGCGCTTCAACCAGCACCACGCGCTCACCCACCCCCCTTCAAAAACACTGAGATGCAACCCCCTTTGTATACCTGCCTCAACCAGCACCACCTTGACCCCCCCCCCCCCTCCCCCTCTTTGTATGCCTTTCATGCGCGCGTGCAGGTACGCTTCAACCAGCACCACCCGGAGTGCGCGGCCCTCTTTGGCGCGGCGCCCGACGCCGCCCCCCCTCCCTCCCCCCCCCCCACTGCCCCCCCCGCCACCCCCCTCCCCTGCGACCCAGGGGGCGGGGACAGCTC
>JAULBY010027118.1:0-16742 GCA_032358315.1 Ophiocytium majus | reverse complement strand
CCACCCCCCCAGGGGGCAGCGGCAGCGGCCGCGCCAACGGCGACATTGGCGGGGATGCGGGACCCGCGGAGCGCTGTGCTGCTGATGTTGCAGTAGAAATTGAAGTTGCGGCGTGGCACTGGGTGCCGGCGGCGGCGTGCGTGCGCGCGGGGATGGCGGCAGCGGCGGCGGCGGCGGAGGAGGGGGAGACGGCAGCCGCAAAGGGGCTCTGGGGGGCGTCCTTGGCGGCGGGGGACCTGGCGCCGCTTGCCTGCGCGGGCAGCGGTGAAAGTTATAGCAGAATTTATGTATGTTACTCTATATTGATGTGTGGTAGTGGCACGGAGGCGGCAGCAGGGGCGGTATTTGGCCGTCAGCGGGGGCGTGGCAGGGTGGCGCGAGCGGCGGAGCAAGGCTGCACCTGGCGGCAGTGAACGGCGGCGTGTTGATGCGTGAGCAGCAGTGCGCGGCTGGGCTTGGCACCAAAGAGCGGCCTTTTGAGGTGCAAGAAGCAGTGCCGGACTGGTCGTGGCGGCACTGACCGGCGTGCCATTTCAGGCGCGGGCAGCGGTGAGTTTACAGTGGCACGGGACGTGGCAGCAGGGGCGGCATTTGGCGGTCAGCGGGGGCGGCGATGGGCAGGAAGGGCCTGGCGGCAGCTCCCAGTGGCACTGGCACCACTGCCATGGCTGTGGCTAGCTGGCAGCGCTGCGCGGACCGACGGCTACAGCCGCGCCCTATTAACCGCCGGCGCGCACTGCATGTCGCAGCATTGCCGAGCCCCTCATCGCTGCACTGGGCACGCCTACTCGCCAAGTGCGTGCGCCGACAAGGCAGCGCCTGTGTGCTCCGGCAAGCATAGCACAGGGGCAGCGATGCGCACACCGCCGCTGGCACACATGGCAAGCCCCCGAGTGGCGCCGGGGCACTGCCTGAGGTGTTGCGCCCCCCCCAACGACCACTGCTGCGCACACAGGCCTCTGGCTCGGGGTTGAGCTGCCCCTGCTGTAAGCTAGCCAAAAACCCCGAGATTATTTTCCTAAAGTTTATCATGAAAATAACGTTAAGCCTGCCATGCCCCTGGGCATCGGCTCGCCTTCCCGGCGCCGTGACAACGCCACCGCCAAGGTGCTATGCACAGAGTGCCACGGCGGCAGCGCGGCGGCGGCGCCTGCTGCTGAATATCGCACAATTCTTCCTCATATTATCGGCATACAAAAACCTGAATCGCACAAGTGCCCTGTTGGTAATTGTACTCTGAATCATCCCTAGCCCTCAAGGACACTGACCGGCGCGTGTAGGTGTGGGGGCTGTCTGGTGCTTTTCACGAGGTGGACAATTCACCCCACAGGCTTCGGCCTGGCATTTTGCCCCGGCCACGGCAGTATCTGGGCTTAGCAGCCTTCTAGGTTTCTTCCCCAAAATTGCGGATGCGGCGCAGGTGCTGTCCAACCTGCACACGCCGAATACGGCGATGCTGGGCGGAGCAGGTATGGGCACGGTCATTACTCAAGATTTGATTTGTTTCATGTTGCTGACACGGACACCGGACACGGACAACCAACAAAAACCAAAAACCCAAAGCCAAACCACATGGATGCCCTAAAAAAGCTCACATGTCCGTGTCCGGTGTCCGTGTCCGCAACGTGGAATATACCAGGTTTGAAGCATGGGCGGCGCTCGTGGCGCAGAAAATGTTTCACTCCACCGCCGCCACCACCACCACCCCCACGCAGCGCACGCGAAAGGACGCATCTCCCGCGACCGGCCACACTAGTTCCTACCGTTGCAAAATTTTATACTAATAATGATATAATGAGTTCTACGCGAGCGCCGACGCACCTCGTGAGGCTCCTCGCGCACAGGCGACTTGCTGCGGCTGGCGCTCCGCCCGTGGGCGGACGCCGCAGTGGCAGCCCCGCCTATCAGCGTCTTGCCCCCCGCCGCCGCCGCCACCGGGGACTTCACAAGGCTGCGCCCCCTGGCGTCTGGCGCTGTTGTTGCGGCCGCCGCTGGTGCCTCCTCCTTTCCGTGCAGCTTTTTGCGGTGCATCTCCAGCGTTCCGTCGTTCATGGCCTGTGTGTGAGGCAAACGGCAGGCACGGTGGTGCCGCAGCGGTGGTGGGTGAGGGGAGGGGGTCTGCGGTTTGGTGGTTGCGGTGCATGTGATGTTTGTGCAGCTGTCAAAGGGAGGGAGGTGTGTCTGTGCTGGCGCTGGTGCTCTGCTGCTGTTGCCGCTGCTGCTCGTGAGGCAGATGCCAGCTTTGGTGCGATGCCCCCCTGCTGCGAACGCTTTGTGGTGCCCAAGTACTTCATGAGATACTTCAGAATGAAGTATCATGCTGTGCGCTGCTGGTACGTGCTTAAGGCGGCCGCGGAACCTGTGACCAACGTTGCACACGTGTCGCAGGACAGTGCTGGTGCTGCCTCTGCAGCTGCCAGCCGTCCGCATGCGCACACGCCCGCCCGCCAGCCCCCCCTCTCCCCGTCTCTTCCCATTGCTGCTGCTTCTGTCCCATCGCCGCCACCTAAACGGTCCTCGCACGCCTGGCACTGAGCCGTCCCTGCCACTGCCCACCTGGCAGCAGCAGCAGCAGGGGCAGCGTCCGCGTCCGCGACGCTAGGCGCCAGCACCACCATGGCGGGCCACTTGCCTGCTGCAGCCGGGTCTGCAGTATGGGCCTCAGCCCCGTTGTGGGCAGGCCCAGTGCCACCAGCACCCGCTTCAGCTCCATCATGGACATGTTTGGGGGGTCCAGGTTCTCCAGCGCCGATGCGAGCAAGCTCACGTTGGCGCACGGCATCGTGGCGGCAGCCGACGAGCTCATGGCTCCCGCCGCCCGCTGTGCAGGCAGCCGCCTCGCCTCTGCTTGCGTGCCGCTGCTTGGTGGTGGTGTTGGTGCCAAGCAGGCGGGGGAGCAGGCGTCCCAAGAGGTGTCTGCTGCAAGGTCGCAAAGAGTTGTTGCTTGACCGGTGCTAGCACGTGCTGCTGCTGCTGCTGCTGCTGCTGCTGCTGCTGCTGCTGCTGCTGCTGCTGCTGCTGCTCCACGTATATGTATGCTGTGCAGCCCACCTCTCTGCGATGATGCCTGCTCAGCGCTACCTGTCGAAAGTTTTGACAGTTACACAATTTGTGGGGCCGCAGCATGATGCGCGCTCCGTACTGTAGACTGGAGATCTTCAAGCAATCCGCGGATGCTGCCACGGATTGTGAGACGAGGCCCCGCTTTTACTAGCTGGTGGCGGCATACGGGGTGGAGGGTGGGTGTTGCACGCGCAGCCAGCTCCCTGACACCCCCAGCCCCGACCCCTGGCACCCGAGGCACGAGTGGGGATCCTGAAAATCTCGGGAGGGGACTTGCAACCAGTATGTCTAGCAGCAAGGCGGGCACCTGGCCGGCGGGGGTGCATATGGCCATGGAAACGTGAGTCGGCGGTGTGTGTTGGTGCAACCGCATAAGCAAGTGCTGCTACTCCTGCAGGCTGGTCCCCTATCTTGCCACTGACCAACTTCGAGCCATCACTGCCGGAGGCACTTGTTGAAGTCTGGCTTCATATTCAATGCTCAACCCTGAACTCACCTCCGCGCGCACTTTGATTACAACAGGCAGCTGGTGCAAGCAGCTGCAGGGGGTGAGCCCGGACGAGAAGTGCTCACAGATGCGCATCATGGCAACAGTAATGCTCACCCCCACCCCCCGTGATGATTTCACCTGCGCATGAATTCACCTCCGCGTGCACCTGAATGGGAGCAGGCAGCTGGTGCACGCAGGCGTGAGCCCGGACGAGAAGACAGGGGCTATACTCACCCCCATCTATCAGACCACAGCGTTTGTGCACGAGTCGGTGGACCAGTACCTGGCCAAGGGATTCACCTACAGCCGGGACGCCAATCCCACGGTCTCGGTGAGGCACGGATTGTGAGGTTTTTTATTCGACCACTGCCGGTGCTGCCACAAATTTTGGTTGCAGTTGGAGAATGGAAATGCAAGCAAAAGTTTTTGAGCTGTTGTATTTATTTGCACTTGTGGGCGTGTAAGAGCCCATGCCATGCATGCCAGCACGCTCGTGGCTGTGGCGCATGCCCGGCAGCGTATGCACACGGACGCACTAAGTTCTCTGGACATCCAAAACCAGCAAGTGCTGCTAGCGGGCAGGCCTACAGAGGTGGTGACGTGAAAACAGCACCACCTGTGCAGATGATATGCATCATGCCCAGTAAGTGCTGGTCGAATCATTGCAACAAATGCACTCGCGGCCGTGAGTTACAGCGTCAAGTACACGTCACACCATGCTCGGCCGCAATGCTTCCGCTGCAGCACTGCACCCCCTGCCATAGCACACCGCATCTTATCGACCTCTGAAGTGTTTGGAAGTACACACTTTTCCCTCCCTGCCATTCTGCAAGCCGCTGTACGCTGACGCTGACCGTCAACCCCGCGCTAGCGCGCACGCCTTGGCCAGGCCCAAGATAGCGGCACTGGAGGGGGCAGCGTGGCGGCTGCAACACTATGCCCCCGCTGTAGCATGCTGCATCTCTGACGTCGAAATATTCACACCGACCTCTCCCCCATTTTGCAAGCCGCTACGCTGACGCCGGCCGTCAACCGCGGCTGCCAGCATTACGCCCCCGCTGTAGCATGCTGCATCTATTAGTCCGAAGTATTCTCTGACCTCACACTCACCTGTCTCCCATTTGCAGCCCCCCAACGCTGACACTGCCCGTCCACCCTGCGCTGCACGCCTTTCGGCAGGCACTGGAGGCCAAGATAGCGGCACTGGAGGGCGGCGCGGCGGCGTGCTGCATGAGCACGGGCATGGCCGCAGTGGTGACGCTCATGGCAACCGTGCTGAAGGCGGGCGACCATTGCGTCATCACCGAGCGCTCCTACGGTGCGTGCCTGAGCGTGATCATTACAGGCATACCGTAGGTATCGGAGTACTACTAGTGATTTTGATAAGGACCCCTTTTGGTTTAGTTTCACTGCAATGGTGACGCTCATGGCAACAGTGCTGAGGGCGTGCGACGCTGCGTCATCACCACTGAGCCTTCCTGCGGTGCGTGCCTGAGCCTGCCCATTGGGCATACCGTAGGAATTCGAGGACAAGACCCCCCCTCCTCCCCCCCTATTATAAGACCCCCCCATCGGATAAGATGTCTTCATGCGCGCGGTGCCTGGTCTGACTCTGAAACTAGCTTGAAACCCACCTCCACTGCAGTTGTTTCACAGCAGGAACCGACAGCTGGCCTACATCTATTATAGGCACTGTTAGTGACGGGTGAGGGCTTATAACGTACTTCACGGCAAATACGTTGTACAAAATATGCCCATTTACATGCCCCAAAACGCGATGTATGTGTGCCGTGTACCCGCATTTTACAAGTTATATGGTAGAAGTATGCCATACTAACATACATTCTACGGCGTACAACAAAAACTTCATGCGCTGTAACCCATCCATACACACGGCGTGTCACTGCTTTGTTGCACCGTACGTTCCAGTCGGAGACAATGCCATTGCCGTTGGGGGCCAACCAAGCTCCATAAACCTTGCAACTTGCAGCATGCGCTGTGCCCACACATGGACGGCAGTCGGTGCACACATGTGCCGGGCCATCCCACGGCTAGAAGGCGGCACCTACCATGCGGAGCACGAGGTGTTGTCACTGAGCCCGTTACTCACAGTATGCGCTGTGCCCACACATGTAACAACAGTCCGTGCATACACGTGCGCCGGCTCACCGTATGCGTTGTGGGCACACATGGAATGACAGTGCGTGTACACATGTGGCGGGCTATCCTGCGGCTGCCAGGCGGCACCTACCATTCTAAGCTCCGTGGAACTCACAGTATGCGCCATGCCCACTCATGAATGACAGTCCGTGCACACATATGCCGCGCTTTTTGTGCACACACTTGAATGATAGTCCGTGCATACATGCGCCGCAGTATTCTGCGGCTGCGGTGCAGGCGGCACCTGCCACGCGGCGCGCGAGGTGCTATCTCTGAGTTCGTCACTCACAGTATGCGCCATGCCCACACATGCAACAACAGTCCGTGCATACACGTGCGCCGGCTGTTCTGTGGCTGCGGCGCAGGTGGCACATACCATGCGACGCGCGAGGTTCTGTCACTGAGCCCGTGACTCACAGTGTGCGCCATGCCAGCACATCAATGACAGTCCGTGCACAATGTGCCGCACTTTTCTGTGGCTGCGGCGCAGGTGGCACGTACCACGCGGCGCGGGAGGTGCTGTCGCGGCTGGGCATGACGTACACGTTTGCCAACTTCCGCGACCCCGCGCACGTGGAGGCCGCCATCCAGCCCAACACCAAGCTCATTTACTCGGAGACGCCCGCCAACCCTACGCTCGCTCTCACGGACTTGGATGTGAGTGCAGCCATCATTCCCGGCCGGAGTGGCATGAGTGTGCATCGAATTATCGCAAATGGTTTCAGGTCTAGCATGACCGAACCGGGTGGCCATTGTGGTGCTGCCTGAGGGAATCCGTGGTGGCAATTTTTCGCACCAAAAAACCATACTTCGATGTACTTGAAGGAGTACAATATATACTTCAAGAAAGCGCTCTCTCACGCACTTGGATCTGAGTGCAGCACCCCCGGCCAGAGTGGCATGGGTGATGATATTGTTTTGCATTGTTCTCAGGGCTGGAGTGACTGGAGCGGTGTTTGCGGCCGTTGAGGTGCCGCAGGAGGGAGTCCATGGTGGCAACTCTCCGCACTAAAATATAATTCTTCGAAGGAGTACTATACCCCCTTCGAAAAGTGTATACTGCTGAAATAATGGTATACGGTACTTCTGAAGTATGAATACTTATTGGAAGCATATGTATGTATATGCATACATGTAGACACTAGTATGCATACACAGTGCTTCGTAGTCTACATCAGTATGAAAGTAAGAGAACTGGTGTTGTTGGGGTCCAGGAGGGCAGCAGCTGCGTGCACCCAGTGTGCCCCTCATTGCATCCTGCAGTATAGCACTGTACCACTAAAACGACCAGGATTCAATTTCTTCATTAGGAGCCGATGAGGACGAGCACTGTACCACTGTGCTACACATTTTAATTATTTAAAAATTAATTAATTATTTATAATATTTATTATCAATTAATAAAATTAAAAAACGATTAGGAGACACATAAATTTTAGCACGGTACCACTAGGCTAGAGGCTCAGCTGACAACCAGAGGGCAGCAACCCAGGTCGCAAGTGGAACTCCCACGTGCTGTTACCACAACCCCTGCATGCGCATTATGCCGACGAGTGCATCCATTGCCCACTTTGCCCTGCTGCCCCCATGCTGGCAGCCACCTGACAACTATCCAACCATTGTCTTCATGCTCGCCGACATACACAACCATTCCACTCTTTTCTCTGTGCTTACCGCCACATAACTGTTACATCCGCAGGCAGTCTCAGCCATCGCGAAGGCGCGAGGCCTTCTACACGCGTGTGACAGCACCTTTGCCACGCCCATCATGCTGCGGCCCCTGGAGCATGGCTGTGACTTCGTGGTGCAGGTGCATGGTGAAACGCCATTCCCAACGGTCGCCCCACGATGCTGTTGAACACATGCTGCGGCATAGGAACCGCGCGCCGGACAATCGGTGCTTGTATCATGTTGCTGCAGTAATAGAGTTTACACTCTTTGGAACACTGAAAATATGACTTGCTGTTGTGCGTGTGTGCGGTGCTTGTCACACGCACACACTCTCAGGACCGCCATTGTCATGTTGACATGTATTGCACAGGCCCCGGAGCCAGCAGTCGTGCCAGCAGCAGCAACCGGTTAGCAGTGCCCACACGCACTGTCAGTAGTGACCGCATGATGACCCCAGAAACGGTTGCGAACCCACCAAAACGCCGCGACTGCCACCTCTGCTACGATCACCACACGCCGCCTCGCAGTCGCTGACCAATATCATATCATATATTGAGGCGTGCCGCTCAGGCCGCAGAGCCAGCGAGCGCGCCGTCAGCCAGCAACTGCCTTAGCAACTGCACACGGGCGCGCTGTCAGGTGTTTGCATGATGACCCCAGAGACGGTTTCAAACCCACCGAAGTGCTACGACTGCCACTGCCGCTGCGATCACCGCGCTCTGCCTCGCAGTCGCTGACCAAGTACTATGATGGGCACAATCAGACAGTGGGCGGCGCGGTGGTCAGCGCCACACGGGAGCTGCACGAGGAGGTGTTCGCCTGCCGCATCGTGCTCGGCAACATACTGTCGCCACAGTGCGCCTTCTACATTCTGCAGGCCACAAAGGTAAGCTACGCAGAGAGGCCTCTGCCGAGTTGTCGAATGAGTGGTTGCTGGATGTCATATTGTATTTCAATAATTACAGTACTAATACTGACGGGCTGGAGGGCAATATACTGTCCCCGTATGCTGTCCACACTATGCGCCTTCTACATTGTGCAGGCCACAAAGGTTCGGTTTTCGGCTACACAGACAGGCATCTGCCGAGTAACTTAATAAGTTGCAGCTAGGTGAGATATTGTACTTACTTTGCAAGTACAGTGTACGTCAGAAGTACTGTATATATGATGATATTTGTAGGCTGGACGGCAACATACTGCCCCCACAGTGCGCCTTCTACATCCTGCAGCCACAAAGGTTCGGTTCTGCCAACAGGTCTGGCGAGTTGCTGCATAATGACTAGATTACTTACAAAATATATTATTATGGTAGTATTGACAAGCCGAAGGGCGACATGCTGTCCCCGCGGTGTGCTTTCTACATTCCGCAGGCCACAACACTTTAGGGTTTCGGTCCGGCTACGCGCAAGAGCCTCTGGCGAGTTGCTGACTGAACATTTTCAGGCCTGAAGGGCATGGCATCCACACAATACTTGGTGCAGGCCGCAGGTTTGCTGAGCACATGCGCAACTCGTAGTTCCAGGTGGTCGTGAGGGCACTCTTCTTTTGGCTGCAGGGAACTGACCACAGACAGGGTCTTTTATGTGTACCACTGGCGCCCGTCTGTTTGCAGACACTGGGCCTGCGCTTCCGCAAGCAGTGCGCGACGGCGCTCGAGATCGCAGATTTCCTGGAAGTGCACCCCAAGGTGAGTTTCAAACACATCGGAGATACTTCGGAAGGACATGTATGTTGTGGTAGCAGCACATGCGAGTCCCAGTTTACGACCAAGACTGCTGCCGTCTGGTTGGCTGCTGAGCTTTTAGCCTGGGTGGCTCAATGCTGTATGTCATTATGAGGTGTGCCAGCTGTCGACGAGCAGGTGCTGCAATCCCCGTGTGTGTGTCTGAGGCTGCCAGGTGCCACCGTCACAGCCACAGAGTCATAGTAATGTAGTACGTAGTACCAAGTATGTCCTACAAGTGCCACATCAAAACTGCGCTGGACCAACCTAGCAAGCCTAGACTTGAAAGCTCCTGAACCTACTTCAGGAGTATGACTTCCCTCAAGAAGTGTAGTCTATGAGTGAACCGGTCCACTGGCACTGTGACAACTTCAGTGAACCCTAAACGCTTGCTGCAATCTTATCCCTCTTGCAGGTGGAGACAGTGGGCTACACTGGCATAACGCGCCTTTGAGCGTTCAAGTACGTAGCACAACACGCCGCATTTTGTGTAACGCATGTAGAATACGTCACACGCTGTGACCCATCACACAATGCAAGGCTTGCTGCAACCTGGGGCGGCCAACTTGCAGGTGGAAACAGTGGGATACCCAGGTCTGCCGTCATTTCCGCAGAAGGCGCTCGCCGACAAGCTGCACAGCGGCGGCGTGCACGGCGCCATGCTGTGGTTCGAGGTCACGGGCGGCATGGAGGTGCGCGCTTCGTTCACCCGACACTGAGCAGCCACTTACAGTATGTGTTCGCTTGCGCTGCCCATTCTGCTAGTTGGACCCTGCTTACGCTGAAGTACATGGATGGATGCGCCTGTGCATGGCACTGAGGGCAAGCGAATGAAGTGCTAGGAACGCTGTTTGTGGCACTCACTCTGGCACTATAGTACTGCAGGTGTCTCATGTCTAATGATGGGTCACGGCGTAAAACATTTCTTATACGTTATGCAAAATACGGCGTATTTCTACGCCCAAAAACGCGATATACGGCGTATTTGCCGTATAAATACGTTCACCTGCATGTACGGTTTACGACGTATTTGCATACGTTATACAGCGTATAATGCAAAATTGTACACTGTGACCCATCACTACTCATGGCACAGGCGGCATGGAGGTGTGCACCTCCATCACCCGACCCGAAAAATCACCACGTGTACGCTTGCGCTGCCCATTCTGCTAGTTGTACCCTCATTGCAATGGTGTCATGTAATCTTATGAAACTCCGCTTAGGGCGCGGAAAGCCCTTCGCACACGGTGCGCGTGACCAGAAAAAGGGACCAGATAGGTAGCGAAAAGGCTGGCAATGCTCAGCACTGCGTACTCTAAGGGAAGCCTGGCATGTTGCCAGAGCAATAGTCTGATGGATTACAGCCCCATGTCCCAGGGGACCTGCTCCCATCCCCACCCAGCTCCCGGTACACCTTGCTCCCCCCACACACCAGGGGCCGCCATGTAGTCCGTGACGATGTGTACTCCTTGAAGTGTACATACCATCACTGAAGTACTTGTACTTGAAGTATGTATACTGCAAGTATGTGCCGTCAGGACCCCGACTCACTAAGGACGGACTTGGTTGAAGTGTGTTACTACCAACACCCGGCTCATATGGGTGGTATTCGGTGCTCCTGCGCTGTCTACACCTTCACTGGAGTGAGTCAGTGAGGCTTATGTCGACAAATGTGCCCATTCACGGAGTTGTGCATCCCAAGGATTACCACCACTGGGTGACAAGCTATGCAGCAGTCTGGACTTCTAGCTGCTGCTGAGCTGAGACTGTCAAGCAGCTGCACACCACTGCTGAGCAAGCGCAGCACATCCGCTCTACGTGGGACACAGGCTCCTGCTCTGGGCTGATGCTCTGCGCTGCTGGCCGCTTCTGCCACCAACCTTGCGCGACTAGGACACTACGGCTCCTGCACCGATGTGCAGGCCTTATGTGCATGTGTGTCACCTTGCTGTGCTAGCCGTTACAAAGTAACTGCCGCTTGTTGGCGGATGGTGGGTACACACTGGCACGGGCGTAATTGGCAATGGCAGCACACAGGAGTTGCTTCCCAGAGTCACCCTGTGGGCACTGGCTGCCCCCAGGCATCCTGCGCATGTAGCGCAGGCTGGCACGCCCAACCTGTAGACTGCAGTCTGGGCACACAAACTGCTGAGCTCACCTGTGGCAGTTACAAAGAAATTGCCCGTTCTACCTTTGGCGGCCATGTGCAGGCAGCTTTGCCGACTGGCACGTACCAGGTGGGGCTACAAGACCTGCGCCACTAGCTGCGGCACATTAAGCGCCCAGCTGGCCTGCGGAACACACATGCCCTGAACAGAGCAACTATACGTACATGTACACATAGAAGCATGTGCACTTGGAAGTAGTAGTATAAACACACTACTTTTAGGCACTATGATAGTAGACTACTGTATACGGGCAGTGTACTTGAGGTTTATCCACTTATCACACTCCACTTAGGGCGCGGAAAGCCGCCTGACATGGTGCGTGCGACAAGGAAAAGGCCGACAGGCAAGCTGCTCTCCCTGAAACTAGCCAACAAAACCACGATGGTAGCACTATGCCCTCCAGTCTAAACCCAGCGTGCTGTGCTGCCTACAATATGCTACCAGGTAGTATTATGCGCTAGCACTACATGGTATACGTGTCCTTCAAGAGGTAAATCAGCATTTACCACACAATCCCCGTCCGTGATGCAGCTCAATGCAAGCGCTGCCACCACCATGATCACTGCTGCACCCGCTGCCAGCAGCCACACTGCACGCGTCGACAGTTACCCTGTAACCGTCACAACAGTTCTCTGTAACTGCCACGCTGTAACTGCCACACACCTGGCCTGCCCGATGCGCACGTTGGCGCCGTCCGGCATGTAGTAGGGCCCCTGCATGGCCACGTCAATCTCCTGTGGTGAAAACAACTCCACAGTCGCCGTGATATTTTCGAACGTCACGTTCGGCTGAAGCCACTTGGGAAGAAACTGCGGGCGGGGAGGGGCGGAGGCGGGGGGGCAGCAGTGCTCAGCACAAAGTGGGCAGCTGCCGTTGTTGCTGAGATGATGCGCGCGCTAGCCCCCTATGCACCTGCCGCTGCTGGGACTCCCACTTTTGCTACGCAATGAATGTCTTAAAAGGGTCTAGCTGATCGAACGATAAATGGGAATCCAAGACCTCGTATGCAGTAACTGGCAACTGCATGAGCCGATTTTAGCATGTAAATACCCAAAACCCCCTGAGTGCAGCAGATGCTGCAGCTGTGGCCGCCAGTGGCACCTGCAACGCAGGGCTTGATGGCAGCTGCAGGTGGCGCCCCCCCCGGCTGCGCCAGTGGGCAAATGCAACTGTCATGCCGCATACACTGGTGCAAGCCGCTGAACACCGGCATGCTGCGCCTCACAGCTGCTGTCCTTTTGCTGAGCAGCTCCAGGCGCCCAGGCATCCCTGCCACAGGTGCGCCCTTACCCCACCACTGCTGAGCACACTAACAGCCTACCTGCTCAGCAGCACCTGTCGCACACGCTGCACGTGTGGGCCCAGCCCTGTTGAGCCATCCCGCACTGCGTGAAGCCACGACTCGCGTTGCCGTTTTTGGGGATGCTGCGGGGCAAACGCACTCAAACCAACATTGTACAGCCCTGGTACTTACTAGTGTACACATTCCTCGTTTACAGCATGTGGGCGGCCCTGCTGGCGCCAGCTGCTGCTGCACGGCAGCGCGCACCACAACTTCAACTTCTGCTGCTGAGCAGGTGCTTCTCACCTGTGACTCCGCCCAGTTGAACCAGTCGTCGCTGCTGCCGATGCCATCAAACGCGGTCCCGTATGCGTACTCCTCCGTGAAAAAGGTGTTGACAATCTGCGCGCGTGCAAGCCAGTACAAACACGCACACAGTACTTGAAATACAGTATATATTTCAAGTATATATACTATGTACTATAAAATGCGATGCTCCCGTATGCGCACTTCTCCGTGAAAAAGGTGTCGACGATCTGCGCGCGTGCAAGCCAGTACAAATAACGCACACAGTCTTCTTCAAGTGCAGTACAGACTTCAAGTATGTATCTTACGTAGTATACAATGTAGTGCTCCCGTATGTGTACTCCTCCGTGAAAAAGGTGTTGACGATCTGCGCGCATGCAAGCCAGTACCAAAAACACACACGCTTATAGATATGGTACAGCAGTATAAGGTATAAGTAAAAGGCGTGTTTCTACGCCCAAGAACGTGATTGATGGGCGTATTTGCCGTATAAATACGTTCATCTGTACACGTTGTACGTCGTATTTACATACGTTATGCGGCGTATAATGCGAAAATTATACGCTGTGACCCATCACCAACTACTAGTAGTACTAGAGTTGTATAACAATACAACAGTGTGGGCGGGCACACCCTTCTGTGACAAGACCTCCAGCAACTGCCTCTTGCGCGCACTTGGCCGTCCAAACGCCAGCGCTAAGTTAAACACTGTATGCCTACCATATGCACTGAAGCTTGAACGATTAATGCGCCAGACAATTCAAAATTTGAGCTCAACAAGAGGAGCCGGCCACAACTCGTGTCAGCCATCGTGCGATGCGCGGTGTAAAATGCCATTGGATGGGTGACGTGCCATCAAGCACAGCAACCCGATGAAACCCAAGAGAGTTCTGAGGAACGTGCCGCGGTTCCCCACCTGGCGCTGCATGAAGAACGACGCTGCTCCGCGCGGCGCGAAGACCGCGCAGCAGAACACTCCCAGGAAAACAAGGTAGGCAACGGCGGAGCGCGTCTCCTTGGAGATGGTGCGGAGGCTGCCGTGCTCAGCAGAAGCAGCGGCAGTGGCAGCAGCGGCGGCGGCGGCGGCAGCAGCAGCAGTGGTGTTGGTCAGCAGCAGCAGCGGCAGCGGCAGAGGCAGGAGGCGTATGTTAAGCAGCAGCAGCAGCAGCAGCAATAGCAATAGCATTGCTCAGGAGCAGCAGCGGCGTGAGGCACGTGCTCAGCAGCAACCACCCTCGTACGGCCCGCCGGCGCAATGCTCACGAGAGCGCCGCTGCCATCAAGGCGAGGCGGAGGGTGCAGGATGCCCAATGGAGGTGTACCGCGCCTTAAAGGTCTGTTAACACAGCATCTACTGCCCCTCATTCTCAGAACCCTTCTGCCTCTCGGGTACGCTAGCTGTAGCAGGGGCGGGCAGCCCCGCGGTGCTCAGCGTGGCGCATACTGCGGGCAAGTCTCTGACTGCCCTGCTAGACCCGTGACGCATGCTTCAAAAATAGTTATTGAAATGTATATGGGCTGCATGTTGCATCTGCCATGCATTCATGGTTCACCAGAAGAAAGACTGGGCATTGAAGTTGGCAAAGCACCTCAGCTTGCACTTATCCTGAATATGGGCTGCATGCTCTCTCAGGGAATACTGTGATCATGATGTGTCGACGCCAGGAGCGGCAGGGCCGGGGCCGTTTCTGCGCCTCTCAATGCACGGCAACATGGCTGGTTGGTGTCTGTGAGATTGGTTACCAGTAGCAGTAAGACCCCACCAGTCTAGCCATGCTGCAAGTGCTGCTAGTGAGCCTCCAGCGACGTGGTGTAACTGGTGCAGCTGCTACTGCGCGGTAGGACAAGTAGTGCACGCGAGCTGCAGAGCGGAGGCACTGTGGTGTCGCCTCGCACAGCAACAGTGAGTATTTGTAACAGTTTCACGGCACAGGCAGCGGCGCCTCAACTAGCGCATCCATGTGTCACTGGCACGGCTCCACATAGCGCCTGCAGCAAGGTTGCTGACACACTAGGTTTCGAGGTGTCAGCCACACAAGCGGGCCGGCGCCAGCAGTGCTGGTTAGGCATCCAGTACCCTGTGCCAAAAGCGCACCACAACTCTGCGTCCTGGCATGCAGCATACCTGATAGTGTACTGCAACGGTATGTGCAATCATCAGGGCCAGTGGTCCTCATCTAACTTGTGTGTTGCTGGTAAACGTATGCGCTGTAAGTGGTGGCACAAATGTGGTGGCTACGCCGGGAAACCACGGGAATACTCCGAGTTTCCTGTGTGCCAGCAACGGACTCGTACCTGCCTCAGCAAGGTTGCTGCTGGTGTGTGCCATTCCCAAATTTACAAAGGCGCCACACTCACAAGTAGCATGCCTTCAAGCAGCAGCGCGCGTTGCGCTTGGCCCCGCTGACGCAACACACCCCTCTTTTCTACTTTTGTGCCACTAGTTACACCCCTGCCTGTGACATCGGTGCACCATGCACAGTTTGCCGTGACGGCGGCATGGCCTGCAGCACTTTCATACCGACCTGGAGCCACAACTCTTCGCTACTCAGCTCAAGTGGCTGTACAGTGCATTGGGGCAGTGCCTCGCAGCACCAGTGCCTCTTGTTACACCGTGACTACCGGAGCACCAGGCCTTGGCAGACAGAGCCAGCCTGAACCAGCCTGCACCCCCCTCTGGCGCCCATGCCGCAACAATCTGCCACTGCACCTGGCACTGACAAGGCTCGCAAGCTTGGCAAGACCGATGGCTATCCGAGCTGACAGCTGCTTCCTTGAACCAGACATTCGGAAAAGCCCTGCGAAAGTGGTCAATGGGTCCAGAAGCTTTGCGGCTGCTGCTACTTGGTCAGCCACCTGCTCAGTCTGCTGTGGACATCCAGAAGGGCAGAGCGACTGTGCATCTGCTCCTGCCAGTGGATTTCAGTGCTGTGAATTGTGCTTGTGTTACTCGGGGTATCACACCAGTAAACAAGGTCGCATATGCTGCCGTGGTCATTGCTTAGCAGCATGCAGCAGCCGGGGCAAAGCGCCCTACCATGCCATACGTGTTCACACAAGCACCTCTTGCATGCCCTAACACTTTCCTTCCAGCTGCAATTCCGCACCAACAGCATGTAGTAGTGGCGCCTGCGCGCTAGACAGCAACCTGGGGCATACGTACACGCACTTCCACTTCCGGTACTTTCGGCTGAAGTGAGCTCAACAGCACATGGTGGGCAGGTGGCAGCACGCACATCGCACCCACCTGCACGTGTCCACAGCCTCAAGCTCCGTCAATATCTCCTGCTCCCTTTTCACCTGCGCCGCCCTGTTCGCCAGCAGCGTTTTAGCTGCGAACACGCCCTTGAGACTCAGCCCGTTGCCCCCTTCTGCAGAGTCGGAATGCTGCAGCGCCCCAGGCCTGTCGTCCACTGTGGCAGCCAGCGGCTGCTGCTGCTTGTCAGCCTGCTTGGCAGCTGCATCCCCCCGTGGCGATGCCACATCCCGTCTTTTTGGGCTCGCCAGCTCCTGTACCGCTGGCGGCATGGTGTGCTATATGTGGTGTGTGCAAACAGCTGACACCAGCCGCCACCGCCAGGACGACAGTTACCTGTGAACCGAACACCCCACCAACGTACTTTCCAAACCAAGCGCAGGCCAGCCTGTTGCTGTTGCCGAACGATGCTGCTGTTGGCAGCGTGGTTAAAAACCACCGCTGGTGCTGCCGGGCTCGCGCAGGCGGCTTGAGAGACCCTGCTGCCGCCTCTGCCTCCGCGCACTCGAGCTCCGTGCACCCCCGTTTTGCTTTTGTTACATCCTAAGGCCCGCCCCCCTCGTCCCAGCCAATCAGAGAGAGGAACGACGGGGGGGGGGGGGGGGGGGAGGGGGGGGGGGGCG
>JAULBY010027117.1:20932-43828 GCA_032358315.1 Ophiocytium majus | reverse complement strand
CGCTACAACCAAAAAGAGCGGTGTTTGAAGGAGTTATTTGCGAATCAGGATTTTTTTCTTGATTTGTCTGTAGCCTGAGAAAAAAAGTCCGGAACGATTTATACCGGGGCCTAGTGCGGGCATCACTGATTAGCAGCTGCTCCGCCCACAGGGCTGTCATCCAGGAAACTCAGGCCCTACCAGCAAACGCTGCTTACCTTGGGCGTGGGTGGCAGTCAGCGCCCGCGTTTCATGTCCGCGGCGGCTTGGCTGGCACGATAGCCGTGCATTATTGCCGCCGCGCTGTGCCGGGCCCAATCGTTGAGAAATATCAATGTACACCGGAGGGCTGGTCAAACAGGGCAACTTTGAAACCGGGCGTTCGGGTAAAGCCGCTACAGTGCAGGCCTTGTTTGCACAGGTCTCGCTGCCCGCAGCAGCAGCAGCCGGGCGTGGCTTATCTGCCTGGCTGGGACAGTTTCGACCGTTCTAAAATTTGTGTGTGTGAGACTCGAGTAAAACCTGAGTACTTCTTCGGGGCGGACAATGAAACACCCGGCGGAAGAACACCGACGGGTGTCAAAAAAAGCGACAGCAGCGCGAGGGCGAAGACGCGAAGCCTGCACAATTCACAACTTCGCTGGCAATCGCGCCCCCGACACCACCACTACACAGGAAGACAAGATGGTCAAGACGCAGCAGCAGCAGCAGGATGACGTGGTGTACGACGACAGGGAATCCAGGTACGTGCGCAGCTGCTCCCGCGCCTGCCCCCTGCATGAGTTGTTCGTAACCCACGGGTGTGTGCGGACTTCTTCAGCCAAGCTGTGGTGTCCAGGGCAGAGGTATGGCAGCTGGCAGCAGCAGCAGTCGTAGCAGCAAGTACGGCACCAGTATTTCCTGCGCGTGGTGCGCCTGTGTGATGCCACAACCTCCCCCCTCTAGTAACTTCAATGAGGTCCGGCACCGGTCGGGATTTGGGCAGTGCAGCAGGCGCGTGCTCGTAGTCGTGCCACACGCCTGTCCGGTGCTGTGGAGGCTGCTGCTGCTCCATTCAATTTGCACGTGTGACAGGCTGCGCTGCAAGCCCGTTTCTCCGCATGCCGACATCTGACCTCGCAAATCTCAATGGGTTGTTTCCGCCGTGCCGCTACGCAGCAAGGGCGCTGGAATATGCCTGGGCGTGTGCATCCTGACTGGCTGGGTAAGTCGTGCGCGCTTATCTGTGCATACGCACCGCGCCACCTGTAGCAGCACCACCAAATCAGTGGTACCCGCAAAGCGGCCCCAGGTGCGGGGTGGCCAGGTGTTGCGTGTGTGGCGGTACCATTCGCCCGAAATCAAACATACACCGGTATATGTGTAGCGGGGTGCTCTGAGCAGCAGCATGCAGTATGCACAAGGCAGCTGCCGCCCAGTTCCACAAGCTCTGCAAAGGCATGCTTGCCCTTGCCCAAGCGCCGCACGCACACACACACACTGGCACCTGCTATATATATACTTCAGAATATGAGGGGGTATGTGCATCCTGGTTGCTTACCACCCCTTGCATCCCTGCTTGTGCCGCCTGGTGCTGCGCTGTCACTCTGCAGCTCATGACATGCATTGGCACCGCCCTCGCTCAGCAAGACTGCCAAGACAACTGCGCCGACCGTTACCGTTACACATGGTGAGTAAAGCATACTTCCCTGAGTATGTATGTATACGGGTCATATGTCACAAGTGCACGTGTCTACCCGCTGTGACCCCTGCACAAGCGCACTGGTGCTTACTAGTCAAGTGCGTGTGTACGTGCACGCATGTATAATTGCCTGCGAATGCTGGTTTGCATGCAGTCACAGGGGAACTGCACAACACCGAATGTCCACAGCATGCCAGTGTGCAACCATGCTGCTTGTTGATCACAATGCCAGACTTCACGCCTGCCATTGCCAATATGCCAGCAAGACGATGTACACATCATCCCCGACGCTCCTTCTTCCATCGATTGTGTGTGACTTACAGGTGGGTGATTGTGTGGGCCATCTTCCACTACACCATCCTCACTGGTGTGGCTATCACTGGGGCACTCCGTGAATCCAAGGTAATACACTAATGGGGGGGCCACGATCTGGGCAATGCTGCAGTAGTGTGCATGACCTTTAAGTTGTATGTGAAGGGGCACTTGAAGTTGATGACATGGTGCGTGCGCTGCGTGCCTCGGGCGAAACGGTTCTCATGCTTGCTGCTGGTGCGGCCACTTCCATGCAGTGCCACACACCAGTGTGCGCACAGCCAGTTTTCATCAGGCTCCACACTGCGCACAAGCTCAACAGCAATGCACCATGCCCTGTGGGCAGCTGGTGGCACACGCAGCTTTGCGCCCTATGAAGGTGGCAGCGAGTGAGCTCAACTGGTGGTGCATGACAACCATGCCTGCCAGTGACCTGCATCGACGCCTGAAAGTTGCTTGCAGCAGCTGCAAGTCCCTTCGTTTTGGGCACTCATCAACCCTCATCTTACGCTGCTGCTGCTGCCGACCCCCCGCTGGCCCCATTGCAGAACGCCATGCTGGCCTTCACGGTTCTGCTGACATCCCAGATGATGCCCGTCTGCAACCTCGGCATCCGCGCTGTAGACGCCTGCTACGCCACCGTGGGTGAGTCTGCACAGCTGTGTTGTCGCAGCGACACCCTGTGTCATCAAAGTTGGGTGTGCCCGTCATGTGTTCCTCTCCGTGTAAAAATGTGTGTTGTGCAGCACAGCGAATGCAATATTCACAGCTGAGTGCAGCAATGGGACTCGGCTGTCAGTGCTGGCAGTGCAATTCACGGTCCTCCAATGTCCGTGCCAGCTTGGCCCAAGTGCACACCACGGTGCCTGCACAACCTCCCGCCCAAACCATTGCCCAGAATGCTGAGCATGCCCGCTGCCGCCGCTGCTGCACCCACGCCACAGGCAACACCTACTATGCAAACGTGGGCAGCTATGCGGGGCAAGCGGTGACCTACCTCACAGCCACCAGCGCCAACTCCTACGTTGACCTGTGCCCCGGGGACGTGGCTCTGAACATTTCGGTGGCGGTGTCGGGCTGGGTGCTGATGATGATGTGCAACTTCATCCTCATGTTCGTCCTGGGCATGGGTGAGTAGCTAACAGCTGTAGCTCGGATGTTTCATGGCCGGTGCTCATGATGCAGAATGTAGCATGCCTGAGAGACGTAATTGCAGCGCGTTTGCCAATGCTGCTGTGTAACTTTTGCTTACAGTACCCAGCTGGTTCACACTGCTGGCACTGGCAGTGCAACTTCATGAAATGTGTATAATGGCTGGGACCCTACAGGAAAGTCGGCGCTAGCAGCCTGACGATTGGGCTATTGTGGTGCCACCCAAACACCGCACCTGAGGCGAGACCGCATGTGTGTGTATTGGAGTCAATGTTGAAGTACACGCGTACACGCATGTACTACTGTAAATGTTACTGTATACATGTATGTGCATACCACACCATTGCTACATACTACTAGGCTACATGTGCTGTAGCAGCCACAGACTCCTCAATTGGCACATGCGGCCAAGGACCCATGGTGCGTACACACACAACCATAGACAATCCGACAGTGGCATGGTGCAACCAACCAGGCAGCCCTAGCGGGCATGTCCACCTCCCAGGCCTGTATCAAGTCAAGCACTACTCATTAGTAGTGTACGCACATGGCCCGCATGCATGCCGCATGTGCAGCACACACGGCTTTCAAACTAACCACCTACTCCGCCACGCCTACTGCGCCGTCTTGCTGTGCGCAGAGCCACCAAGACCCGCGAGCTCACGCGACGCGCGCAAGGGGGACTTCTATGACCAGTCTGCGGCGCCAGTGGGCGCGTAAACCACAAGTGTCGTTGGAAGACCGGTACACTGTCAGTGATAACGTGTGCTATCAAGGCTGTTAGCGTGGGGGCGTGTCAGGTGTGCGGCAGGAGGGGCCGGTGCCTTGCTCAGCAGCTGCTGTGCTTCACACACTGGCAGCTGGTGCGGCGCCAGCAACGGTTTGGAAGACACGGCGGCGCGCAGTGTTAGGCTGCCGTGCAAGCGAACCACTGCAGATGTGCACTGCACTATGTAAGGCCCCCCTTAGGGTAACCCCCCCCCCCCCCCCGCCATGTGTTGCCAACACACTTCCCAGTTTCTGTGGTGCAATCCCGCACCGCAGCATCAGCGCACGTTTCCTTTCATTTCCCGCGCTCTGGCACTTTTGCCCGGTGCACACACGTTGAGTTGTGGTGGAGTGGGGTGGGCGGGCACAGCAGGCATCATACATCAGCTCCCACACTGCTGCCGCCGCTACCGCTTCTGTGCCGTGTGGCAAAGGGTGGGCAGGGCAGCAGGGCTCCCTGTGCCGGTGCCACCTGTGCCGCAGTGTGTATTTCTTTTGTGAAGGCGAGGACGCCCTGATGGACACCTCCACAGGAGCAGCCTTTTTTGTAATACCACGAAGTACAACAAACTATGCACTGGCTTGTGTGACGTGTATGGACGGGTACATGGCCTGCTGTGCTTCATTGACTGCTGCGCATGCTGTGGACGGGGCTGGGTGGTGCACGCAAGCGCTACTCCGGTGATTTTTCGCAGTGGACGCAGGCCGTCGCCTTGCCATGAGCAGTCACAGGTTCCCTGTGCATGCTGCACACACTGATTTTACACATTATGCCCACAATTAGCTAGGATGTGACGGCAAGCTTTGTGAGCCCAGATAAAAACAAGGTGCATACAAGGTGGGGCCACATATTAATGCTGCAGTGGCCTTGTAGTGCCAGGTACTCAGGAACAGCATGAGAGCTCGCATTCGTGTATTCGCACATAAAGATCCATGCAGACATCCTGGTAGTGGCTGCGACAGCTCCGACAGCAGGCACCGCCAACAGCACTGACCATGGCAATGGCAATTGGCAGTTCGAGCAACAGCGCACCACCTGACACACACACGCAGACACACACACAGTGACTCGCAACGACTGCATGTATACTGTACATCTATGCTCTACATAATTCCTGAGTGACAACAGGCATGGCATCTGCAGCATGGCGATGCCCCAGGTGGTAGACAAGATCAAGTCACAGAGGGAAAAGCACGCCGTGTAGTGCACGCTTGGAGCGATCAGGCTATCAGTCACAGCTTGGTGCGGCAACGGACCCACCTGTATTCATGTGCCGGGAATGCTGCACGGTGGACGTGGCTGCGTGCAAGATGGCATGGTGCGATGCATACCCAGCGGGCGGCTTATCAGGTCCCGGACCAGCGCCAGAATATTGAGAGGCGGCGGCGGCGCGCCTGCCTGAGGGTTGCGCGTGTGCCGTTGAATTCGAACTGCGCGCGCTGCTGCTGGAGGGCTCGTGACGTTATAACGCGGCCCGCCGGGCTCAGTGAGGGCAGGGAGGGACGTCCACAACTACGCGCGCGTGCGGCTGCCCGCTTTTGCGTGCTCTGATCTCGTCTTATGTCTCGTCTCTCGCTCTCTCTCTCTCTCGAGCTGTGCACTGCGCATGCCGCGTTTCAATTTCATTCCTCCCGGGAGACGGGCAGGGCCGGCCGGGCGATTTCACTCTCCAAACGAACCGACCCCACCCACCGCACCACCACCACGAGGACAAGATGGTTAGGACGCAGCAGCAGCCGCAGCAGCAACAGCAGCAGCAGCAGCAGCAGCAGCAGGATGTGGTGTACGATGACGACATGGCATCCAGGTACGCCGTGTTGTGCCAAGTTGCAGTTTTGGGGAGAAAAAACGTGTCAGCTGCGCTGTTTACCAAGCGTGCCTTTACCATGCTGCTGTTTAGGGCAGGGGGGACAGCGGGCAGCAGCATCAAGAGTGCGAGTACCGCCTGTGGTGTGCTAAGGTCTGGTTTTGCTGGCGTGTGTCGCGACACTTGCCCGCGCACATACCGTTGTAACTCGAATCCGCCGGCACCGGGATTTTTGGGCAGTCAGTGCAGACATTGGGTACCTACACCAGACCCCCGGGTGCTGTGGGGGCTGCGGCACAGCTTGCTCCAACACGTGGGTGACAGGCTATGTTGCTGTGGTGCAAAGCGTTCGCCCGCATGCCGCACCATCGGGCGCATGCCTGACCACGCTCCCTGCACTCCCGCCGCTGCTGCCGCGTGGACGACGCAGCAAGGCCCCTGGAATATGCCTGGGGCTGTGCATCCTGACTGGCTGGGTAAGTGGTGTGCGCCATGCTGATGCCCACACAAAAATTTGAACAAGGATCATGCCACCTGCATTTACATGCAGCAGCAACATCATGCATGGCAGGCTGCGTTGGAGCAAGCCTGCGGTGCCCCCCCGCAACCCGCACCCCCACCCAAACATTCTTTTCAACACAAGTGAGCACCACTTTATTACTTGTGGATGCTTGCGAACATGCCTTCTGGGGGGCTGTACACAGGCCTCGGGGAGGGGGCGGTGGTTCTGTGCACCCTCACTGCCTCCACCCCCTACAATGGGACCCTTTTGGGGGGCGGTAACAGGCGCCCGAAATCGTGGACTTGCGGGGCCATTGGAATTGTTCTTACCAGCAGCATGAAGTGTACAGGGCAGCTGCCACTCAGTACCAAAATCTCTGAACTGGCGTGCTGGCGGCCTCCCAGGCGCAACACGTACACAGCTGCACTGATGCACCCTGCTGCTTGTGTAGTTGCGTGGCAAACGCACTTCAAAAGCATGTACTTCAAGTACATGCTGCAAAGTATACATTTATAAATGCACACACTACTAATAGTAAGTATGCTTAAATGCTCCGCATGTGGGCGCCGAAAGCCCTGTGCACATGGCGTGCGGTGACTGGAACAAGCACGGTCTAGTAGCACCTGTAATCCGCTAGAGTAGTGCTCTGGCAACATGCCAGGCTTCCCCTAGAGTATGCAGTGCTGAGCATTGCTAACTTTTTTGCTCAGGACTGTCTGATCCCTTTTCTGGTCACGACGCGCACCGTGTGCAAAGGGCTTTCCGCACACTAAGCGGAGTTTAATAAATGTAGTGCTGTGCCTGCAAACTGGTTGCTCACCAACCCTTGCATCCCGGCTTGTGCTGGCGATGCTGTGCTGTCACTCTGCAGCTTATGGCATGCATTGGGGCAGCCCTGGCCCAGCAAGACTGCCAAGACAACTGCCAGGACCGCTACCGTTACACTTGGTGAGTCCATGCATACATACAGGTCTACTCTCAACTGCAGGTGTCTGCATGTATGCACCACTACCGGTACGTAGTGGGCTGCCATTATTAATGTGCTACTGTACTTGAACCGTATACTTCATGTCTGCCAGTGCATTTGTAAAAAATAAGGGTTAATTTTTTTTTAATTTTTTTTTAAATTAACCCTTTTAAGTAAACATGACCTGACAGAACACTGTACAACACTTGCATGGCCTGGGCAGACGCGTTGTGCTATCAACACCGCACATAGGCCCTTACCCTGGTTCCTGTTACCACTGTTTGCGTTTGCCTTGCAGGTGGGTGATTGTGTGGGCCATCTTCCACTATACCATTCTCGCCGGCCTGACCTTTACGGGAGGACTCCGCGAATCCAAGGTACAGTGCACTTGCGATTTAGTGCGCTTTGATTTAGTGCGGTATGCGGTTTAATGCGGGGTTTAGAGACCTGCCACAGGCCGCATGATTCTGTATAAACAGTACGGTACTTCAAAAGTACACTTCAACTGCAACGCCCCATCTGATTTAGTGCGGGTTTCGCTTCAGTGCGGGGTGCTAGGGTGGTGGCACCACCCGCACTAAAACCTGTGACAGACCACATGATTCTTCATAAATACTATACAACGCCCTATCTGATTTAGTGGGGGTTTTGCGTTAGTGCGGGGTGTAGGGTGGTGGCCTCACCTCAGTAAATTGTGAGTGCACTGTAATACTGCTGTAGAACACAGTGACGCTGCCGCCATGTGGGCTTGCCAGTGCGCTTGAACTTAAAGTTGCACTTAAAGCTGTACTTGAAGGGGCACAGGAAGTTGATGATGTGGCGTGCTATTACGGTGCGTTCCACACACAATATGGCCTGTGTGTTTGCAGCACCAGCAGCCGCTCTCCGCGCACACATCGTTGATGCACACAGCGCTGGCTTCACACTGGAGTAGTAAAGGAATGCGCCATGCGGTTTCGGCAGCTCAACTCTGCTTGTGGCACATGGGGCGGACGCACAAGCGCTCCATGTCTACAAGTGCACAAGCGGTCCACATCTACAACTACACATGTCATGACCTTATGCTGTGGCCCTGTCGGTGGTCACTTACTGTGCTATGCCACTTGCCACTAACATTACTAAGGTAGCAAGCAGTCTCGGCTTTACTGGTTGCTGTCGCATGGGCTGTTGGTGGTGGGTGACAACCAGGCCTGCCGGTGACCTGCATTCATGCCTGAACTTGCATGCAGCGCTTTCAAGTCCCCTTCATATTGTGCAATCGTCGATTTGACCGTGAGCTGCTGCTGCTGCTGCAATTTGTGCAATCGTCGATTTGACCGTGAGCTGCTGCCGCTGCTGCAAACCCTGCGCCGGCCGCCGTTGCAGAACGCCATGCTGGCCTTCACGGTGCTGCTGACGTCCCAGATGATGCCCGTCACCAACCTTGGCATTCACGCTGTCGACGCCTGCTATGCCACCGTCGGTGAGTGTCCAATATGAAGGTGTCACGCTCAGAGCTGGGTGTGTCTGTCATATGCTCCGCGCCTGTGTTTGTCTGTTTAGCAGCGCAGGGCAAGTTTCACAGTCGTTGCCCTTTACGTATTTACTCTAGCGGCCACCTGCGCTTTGTGCTGCTGCCAGCGTGTGTGATGCACATTCCATTCCACGTGTTCAGATGCACTGCAAGTGCTTACCTTGCCTTGTTAACTGCAGCTGGGTCCACACGCGCACCATGGCTCCTGCACGACCAGCTGCCCACAATATACTGCTACTAGTATGATGTGTAACATATACTACTAGTACATAAATACATTCCAAAAAGTATACCATGGTGTATAATTACACAAGTTTGTGATCAAATGAAAAATAGCAATGGCTTTGAAAATGCTGCGCTGCGCCTGAGCCCCACCGCTGCCGCCGCCGCTGCACCCTCGCCACAGGCAACAGCTACTATGCGAACGTTGCCAGCTGGGGAGGGCACACAGTCACCTACCTCTCGGCCACAAGCGCCAACTCCATTGTCGACCTGTGCCCGGGGGACGTGGCTCTCAACATTTCGGTGGCGGTCTCTGGCTTTGTGTTTATGCTCATGTGCAACTTCGTCCTCATCATCAGCCTGGGTAAGTGCCCCCACTAAACTACCAGTAGTGGTAATGACTGGTACTAATACTATTACTACTGCTGATAATAGTAGGAACAATATTTTCGGTGTGGTATGCTTGGCGGTGGCCCTTTTGTGGAAAGCAGGGTGAGGGGATTATGGCATGCATGTACCTGCCGCTGCCGTGCGCAGCTGCACAACTGTTGCCGACAGTACCCAGCTGGTTTGTGCAGTTTACAGTCAATGGAGATGATGGGGCACACTTCAAGTACCACTAGTAGTAGCACCCTGGCGGATGACCTGCCCTGGCAGGTCGAGCCTTAGGTAGCTTGCTGGCGCCCGCTAGCCCTTTCTGTGTTTGTATACATACACTGCCATGCATTTGCCAAGTGCCATGGCCGCCAGTGAGCGTGCTGGCATACATGTCATGGGCTCTTGCACGCCCCCAATTGCAAATAAATAAAACTACTAGAAGCAGTACTATGTGTGCACTTTCTCAACAAGCACGTCAGCCAAGAGATGGGAGCGGAGGGTTGTGTCTAGTGCTTGTACTTAGTGTATTGACACTTGCCATTCCAGGCCTTTCAAGTTACCACCACAGTACATTTCGTGGGACCGCCCGCCTTTGTGTAGGTTGGTACCAGTAGCTGTCATGTGCCCTTGTGCAACAACCCCTGGACCGTAGAATAGGATGTGTGGCAGCCAACCAGCCGTTGTATGCCCCGTACATAGTGGCATGTGTGCTTGTTGTACTTCTATGTATGCACAGTGCTATGAAGTACATAGGGGTGTGTATTTGTGGTATGTACAGTGTGTTTACGAAGTAGTACACACTTGACCACCTAACCCGCGCCACCTTTTTTGCCGGCATGCTGCGTGGCACCGCAACCCGCAGGCACGCGCGAGCCGAGCTACGGCACCCACAAGGCGGGCATCCACCAGCAGCCGGCTGCACCGGTGGCCATGTAATATTTTCCGCTGGTGATGGCGAGCGGGGCGTCCGAGTGGGCAGGCCTGCCCGCCATAGACATGCCACCGTCTGGAGTCCCCACCTCACACTGTCAGTGATCGTCTGTGCCGCTGTGGCCGTATGAGTGCGCCTTATATGCGGCATGCCGGCGGGAGACTGGCGCCTTGCTCAGCAGCTGCTGTGCTTCACACACTGGCAGCTGGTGCGGCGCCAGCAGCGGTTCGGGAGACGGGACGGTGATGGGCAGCAGCAGCCGTCAAGCACACCATTGCAGACAAGCGCTATGTGAGGATACCCTGCTGCTGTTCGATGCCTATGCACTCAACAGTTTCCGTAGTGCAGCGCCCCAGTGCGAGCCCGCTTGCCCGTACATTCCTGCGCTTTGGCACTTTTGCCCAGTGCACATGTTGACTTGTGGTCAGTTGGGGGGGGGGCGGGGGGGCACAGGCACTAATACAACAGATGGCTGTGATGGCATGTCAAAATTGACATAAGCATTGCTTGCTCAGCTTCATGACGGCTGCTGTGGGCGCGTGAAACTGCTGCTAATTCTGGGTTTGGCTGACGCACGCAAGCACAAGACGGGCGGCATCAGACTGGCCAGTCTCGCCATGCTTTGCACCGGTGCATGCGGGATGAACTAGACAAGTTCGCATGATGCCGGGGTTGGCAGGCGTTGCCATGTGGTAAAGCAGACAGAATGGACAGGCACAGCCACATAGACATTCCCATGAAGGACGGTAAACAAATGTTTTGTCATCATCAGCCGCGCCAAGTGTCAAGCACATGTGTGCAGCCGCACTGCTGGCAGTGCCAGTTGTGTGCGCGTGCAAACTGCGCCACGCCGCACTTACAGCAGCAGCCAGGTACCATGAAAAGGGTAAACCAACACACTGTGTCAGACGGACAGACATCTCCAGAGATGATCCGCACGCACTGCAGCGTGCCCACCCGCTCGCCTTGCCCCCCCCCCAAAAAAAACGCTGCGCCCACAGCACCACCCTGACCCCACCCACTCACCCCTCCGGCTCCACCCTTGCACTCCGCGCGTCAGCGTTCACGCTGTAGACGCGCACCATCACAGACTCCCCCCGGCGCCACCCGCGTGCCGCCGCGCGCCGCCGCCCCGCCATCACCGCCACCCCCAGCCCCTCCACCACCACCTCATTTCCCCTTCCCGTGGCGACCGCCGGCACCGCCGCATACGCCAGTCCCGTGGCCCGCCGCGCCGCCGCGCAGTGCTCCGCCAGCGCCTGCCACTTGAGAGCTGCGTCTTCGGCACGGCGTGCGGCGAGTCGCGCGTTGCTGGCGCGCGTGAGGGCGGCGACGGCGTCCGCAATGTGCGCGCGCGGCAGGGGGGCGCGCCGCCCCAGGGCTGCGCAGAGCTGCCGCTGAGCAAGCAGGTCCACGTAGCGGCGCAGGGGAGCCGTGCCAAAGCGCGTGCGCCCGTCGCGAACTCGCCCCTCCAGCCCGCTCAGCACCGGCATTGCAACGCCCGCGCGCGCACACTCGCCCGCCGCCGCCGCCGTGTACAGCGCCAGCGCAGCGTCCACCAGAGAGTGCGCCGGCGTGCTCTCATAGGCCTGCACGCGGGCACCGCCGCCGCCGCCGGCGTCCCGCGATAGCACGGGAGCTCCTGCCCGGAGGGTGCCTGCTGCTGCGGCGGCGGGGGGGGGGAGGAGGGCGGCGGCGGCTGCGGCGGCTGCGGCGGCGATGGCCGCCAGCTGTGGGTGCTGCCGCCCCAGCATTGCGTCCGCCTCCGCGTAGGTGAGCAGGGTGGCGGGGGGGAGGACGGTGAGCTCGATGCGCGTGCGTGTGACGGCGCCGCTGCTGGCGTCAAGGCTCAGCGCCACGGTGATTGCCTCGTTGGGCGCCGCCTTCGAAAACCCCAGCGCCGCCAGCGCCGCCGGCGGCATCATAAACAGGGGCGCTCGCGGCAGGTACTGCGTGGTGACGCGCGCGCGCGCCGCCGCGTCCAGAGGCCCGCCGTCCGGCACCAGCGACTGCACGTCCGCTACGTGCACCAGCAGCTCCTGCCGCTCCTCGTCAAAGCTTACTGCGTCGTCGTAGAAAGCCGCGCTGGGCGCATCCACGCAGTACAGCGTCCACGGCGCCCCACGGTAATCCCTTCGCCCGTTCGGCAGCGGCGCGCCGGGGGGCTCTCGCGGAGCTGCTAGCGGCCCAACGCCATACGCCGCAGCGCGCCTCCCCCGCAGCGCCGCCGCCTCTTTCGCTGCCGCCAACACCTCCTCTGGCCAAGGAACCACCGCCGGAGCAGCAGCGGCCGCGGCGCTGGCGCCCGCCGCGCGCGCCCGCTCCGTCCATGCCCCCATGCCCACCAGCACGCGGTGCGCCGCGGCGGCCGTGGCCTCGGGGTGGCGCGGCTGGCGCAGCGCCGCACGTGCCTCCAGGGGAACGACGGTGGGGTCGCCTCCCATTGCCAAAATTTCAAGGGCGGAGACGATGCGGCGGCGCGCGGCTTCGTCCTGCGCCGGGGGCGCTGCTGCTGACTTTACTTTGGAAGGGAGGGCGGGGGAGGGTGTGAGGCCGGGAGCGTGTGTGGCGGCGGCGGCGGCGGCAGCGGCGGCCGCGGCTGCTGCCTTGCCCTTGGCGGCAGGGGAAGCGCCGGCTAGGGCTTCGGCCTGGACCGCCGCAGCGAAGGACATGGCCTGGTTTGTGGCCGCAACGGATGCGTCCACGGGCTTGAAGCCCCCCTGCACAATAGCAGGCACTCCGTCGCCGCCGCCGCCGCCGCCACCTGCGAGCTTGGCGGGAACGCGTTTGAAGTGCTGCTGGTCGGCCGCCAGCACCAGCCCTGCGGCGACGCGCTCCGCTGCGGTCGGCGCGTACGCCTCCATGGCGCCGCCCTCCGGGGGGTAGAAGACCATGTGAGCGCGCACAGCACCGATGACGCCGCCACGCGCGCGGTCAGCAAAGAGCCACCGCGCAACATCAGATGTGCCGATGGTGGCGCCCTTTCCTCTGCTGCGAGCCGCGTTCCACAGCTCGCTGAGGTCGAGGGCGCGCGGCGGCAGGCGTGCCAGCAACGCCCGCGCTGAGCTCTGCAGCGCCGGCCAATCAGAAGCGGCGGCGGGGGGCACGTCACCCCCTTGTGGCTCCTGCGGCTGCTGCCACACAGCGATGATTTGGCCGGCGTCGATGATCCTTTCGGCCGAGGCGTCGTCGCCGGCCGCGGTGCGGGCGGTTACACGCAGGGACTGTTTACCAGGAACGTTACCCAGGAATGTTCCGAACTGCATGCCGCCCGCGTGCCAGTACTCCAGTGCCGCCCCCTCGTGCAGGGGCACCGGCGCAGCGGGCGGCACTGCCGCAGCCGCCTTGCCACCACTGCGTGCCCTGCCTCTGCCGCCGCTGTGTTGGCCACCGTCGCCGCTGCGCGCCACCATGCATAGGGCGGTGTGTGTAGGGGTGCCGTCGATTGGCGGATGCGGCCGCGGCCGCACCAGGCAGTTGCCAGTGGCTGTGGGCGAAAACGAACACAGGCATCGAAAGTGCGTCAGCGCGGTGCCAGGTCGTAGGTACTGAAATGAGACTGATGGGCACACTATGATATGGGTCTATGCAACCACATCGAGCCCGTGCAGCTGACACTGTGTCAGCGCCGCTTTTGGTGCAGCAGCAGCAGCAGTCCAAAAAGCAAGCAACACCCAGCGTCACACCAAGGTCTGTTCCAACCCCCCACTTTCTAGCCTCCATATTTGGAACAAATGCAAGCCGGATCACAGCTGAAGCCAGTGAAACCACCCGCCAGGTTTAGCAGTAGCGCCTTACCTCCACTGCACTGCCGCTGCCAGCCGCCAGCAGGCTGGACTCGATGCCGTGGCCAGTGACCATGGTGCTGCTGCAGTCCACCGAAGTGTTGCTGCGGCACCACGAACGCGGTGCACGTTGTCACCAGCACAGCAGCTGCCGCCAGGCAGTGCCTGCAGGTGGTTGAGCGCAGTGGCGGGTCCTGGCGCTGCCGACGCATCGCGCTTGCCGTCTCAGCCTGGCCTGGGTGACAACACAACCAAGCATGCATCAGCAGGGAAGCAACTTCAACTTATACTTCAAGGCTGAGACAGCAGCTGTGCGATCACAATCGCAATCATCATCAGCAGGCGACATCAAAGGCGAAGCAACGAGCAATCGCAACCGCACAGCAGCGCAAGCAGAGACACACCACGCTGCAACAGTAGCAGCCACACCAGCCAAAGTTCTTGCTGCCGCCGACACCCACCATCCGCTCCCGTCCCCGGCGCTTTCAACTTGACAATCCATGAGCTTTCAGTACAGAGAGGCCGCCAGAGTGCTGACCCAAGTTCAAAAGAAGCGCAGCAGCCTCAAGACGCTCGTCTTCGGCGGCACCGCCAGCGGCGACGATGGAGGGGCGGCGCGGCGGCGCACCTTCGCGCTGGTGAGCGAGACCCTGCGCCACATGCCCCTGCTGCAGAAGCTTTCCCAGCGCACGTCCCTGATGGCGGGCGACGCAGTGCGGGACGAGTCCCAAGCCTGGGTCATGCTCTTCGACCTGCTGTTCGGCAAGGGCAGCATACAAGGCGGGGGGGCGCTCAAACGCCATCTCGTTTCACATCTGCCGCAGCTGCAGGCCGCGCTTGCAGCTCTCAAGCGCCAGGCCGGCCTGCCGCCAGACGCGCCACCAGATGCGCTGCTGCCAAACGGGGCACGCCGCTACACCTTCCCCCGCTACGCCCGCGTCAACCTTCTGGGAGCAACAGTGGAGGAGGCGGAGCAGGAGCTGCGCGCGGGTGGGCTGGCGCCGCGGCGTGACGACACCGTGCCGTCGCTGCTGGTGCTGCCGCACGGGACGGACCTGAGCGCGCACCCCTTGGTGGCGAAAGGCCACCTGGTCCTGCAGGACAAGAGCAGCTGTTTTTCGGCGGAGGTGCTGCTAGGCGCGGAGGGGGGGGCGGGGCCCAGAGAGCGGTGGCTGTGCGGAGGCGATGTGGTGGATGCGTGCGCAGCGCCCGGCAACAAAACGCTGCATCTTGCGGCTCTGCTGTCCGCCTCCAGCGGCGCAGGCGGTAGTGCGGGGGAGGCGGGCCATGGCAGCAGCCGCGGCAGCGGCAGCAGCGGGCGCAAGCGGTCTGCCAGCGGTGGTGGCGCCGGCAATGACGCCAGCGGACACCGCGGCGGCAAAGTGTTTGCCTTTGACAGGGACCCGAAGCGGCTGGCGCTGCTGCAGCGGCGCTGCGACGCCGCGGGCGCCGGCGGCTGCGTACAGGCGCGCCTCGCCGACTTCCTGTCGGTGGATGCTGACGAACCGCGCTACTCACGCGTGCGCGGCATTCTCGTTGACCCGTCCTGCTCCGGCTCCGGCATCGTGACGGCGCCGGACCGGTGGCAGGACAGCAGCGGCGAAAAGGCAGCCACGGCCGCTGCGGACGGCGAACAGGAGGGGGGGGGGGGCAGCGGTGGAAGTGGCGGCGGCGCAAGGGTGGAGAAGCTGGCCCGTTTTCAGCAGGCGGCGCTGCTGCGGGCGCTGGCGTTCCCGCACGCGCGGCGCGTGGTCTACTCCACGTGCTCCGTTCACGCGCGCGAAAATGAGGAGGTGGTCGCGGCGGCGCTCGCCCAGCAGGCCCCGCCGCCGCCGTGCCGCCACGCTGCTGGTGATGGTGGTGGTGAGCAGCAGCAGGAGCAGTTGGGGGCGTGGCGGCTGCTGCGGTGCCTGCCGGCGTGGCAGCGGCGCGGCGTGGCGCCCGCGAGTGGCGGACTTACTGCTGAGCAGGCTGACTGCTTAGTCAGGGCGGCTCCGGAGGACGGGACTAATGGTTTTTTTGTGGCGCTGTTTGGGCGGGACCCGGTTGGGGAGGAGGGGGAGAGGGACAGGGGAACAACGCGCTGTGCTGGAACGGAGGTGGATGAGCGGCAGCGCACCAAGAAACGGCTCAAGTCTAAGCGTAAGAAGCATAACCAGAAGAAGAGGCGGCAGGCGGCGGCTGCGGCGGCGGAGGCTGTGGGTGGTGTGGACGGCAGCGGCACAGCGTTGCAGGAGAGCAGCGATGACAGTAGTGGCAGTGACGCGGAGGCATAGCCGCCTGGCGTGCTGGTGTAAGGGATGGTGCCGGGGTTTGGGGTGTGATGGCTACCCATTGTTAATAATGTATTCAAGGTGTGTCATGGTGCAAGCAGCACATGGCACCTTCTCTGACAACACAAATCACACATGCCAGTAATGCATTTGCAAGCTTTCCGTGCCCGAGGTTCTTCGTGCAATGTCCAAGCGCTTGGCTGTTGTTGCTTGCCGGTGTGGTTGCTGCTTGGCATGTGCAAGCAGCCGTGCAATGGATGTCAGGTCTGTCACCCGCCCTTCATGTTCCTATGCACCAGCAGCCCATTAAACGGGGTGCACACACACTGTGGCTATGACTGGTACCACTCTTTAGTTTCATTGATCATTTGCACTCGTGGGCGTGCAAAAGCTGATGCCATGCGTGCCAGCGAACATGGAGCCATGTCACATGCCCGGCGGCATACAGTAGAGTGCGTAGTTTAGTTAGCGGCACCTGAGTTACAGCATGCAAAGTGGCAGTCCAAGCACGTGAAGCGCCACAGCAGCTGCAGCAAGCAGCCACGTATGCCTTGCACCTGCCTACGAGCATAATTACACAGCTACAGGGCCATGCATGGCCAATTGGTTGCCAATACCGGCATTCGTTCCACCTGGAATGGTGCAATCTCATAAGTGCAAACCAATACAAATGCAGCAGCACCAGCGGCAGCGCAAACAGCGGCAAGTGACTGACACAAAACTGCCGGTCAACGCAGCATGAACGCTCTTTCGTTGCGCGGCGATCGCCTCGCCCTTCCCGAAGCCTGCAAGCGGGCGCCGGTGTGCGGCGTGACAGCTCTTGCGCCCGCTGCCGCTGAGCAAGCAACGCCGCAGCTGCTGAGCACAGCTGCCGCCACTGCTCAGCAGCTCCACAGCGCTGTGCAGCCCCGCCGCCGCACGGCCATGTACAGTAAACTGCGCTCTAGTCCAGAATGGTATGGACTGCTACGCTGTGCCCGCTCACAGCAGGCGCGCGCGGGGCGGCGGCTGCCCCCGCAGGGGGGGCGCGTGACACCGTGTGCCGCCCGCAAAACCGCTTGCGCTGCTACATGCTGGTACGTGATCTCGGTTTCTTGCGCTCTTGCACACACACATGTATCGGTACCGCCCAACCCCGGTCTCTCTCCCAGCTGTACATCTGTTGCTGCCACGGTGTGTGCGCCTGCCCTGGGAGGGGCATGTACGCATAGGGCCCCTGCCCCTCAAAAAAATGGAAGAGTGCCACCCTGGTCACCCCCGCCCCCTGTGCTGCGCGACTCTGCCCGCGGCGCCGGTGCTCGCAGCTGCGGCTGTTGAGCAAGGCGGCTGCTGAGCAGGGCTGCTGCTGAGCAGGACTGCTGCTGAGCACACGCGCAGCTGCTGAGCACCGGCTGCCGCGGGCACACAAAAAACCGCTGCCACGCACGCGCTCTGCCTGCCGCTGCTGGTGCGCCGCGCCATCTGGTGCGCGGCGCCAAAATCGCAGCGGCGGGCCGGGAAACAAATGAAGCTCAGCCGGCGGCAGGGGCAGGCCCGGGCGCAAGCAACAACAGCACAAGGCGGCAGCCGCCTCTGCCGCTGCGCCCGCGCTGCGCCGTCCCGCCGCCACGCACCACAAAACGACATGAAATCAGCCCCACCGCGTGCTCGGGGAGGCAACGTGTGCGCGCGAGCGTTTCGGGTGCGCCGGGCCGGCGCGCTGTGTACGCGCCCCTGTCAAAGTCAGAGAGTGTGTGTGCTATAGGTGCGCGGGGGGGGCCACGCATGCGGCAGAGGCGAGGCGGGGCGACAACCGCCCGCCCACGCTGCGCCTCTGCGGCTTTCCACCACCCATCCCCCCCAAAAAAACGCGCCCGCTGGACTGCCAAAACCGAACCAGCCTGTGTGTGCGAGCACGGCGGCTAGCGCGCTACCAGTGCTGCTCTGCTGTGCGCCTCGTAAGGCGCTTCTCTGTCTGCCCCTGCCGCCCCCCCTCCCCCATGGCCGTACCCCTACACCATGAGTTGCCCCGCCGCCACAGGCACCCGCCGCAGCAGCACACAATACCGTTACATCCGCTGCGCGGCGGCGCCCGCGGCGGCGGCGCCGCAGCGCGCGCGGCGATGTCACCAGGAGGTGCTGGGGTGGCCCACGAACGGGGGGGGGGTCTGCAGCTGCCCTTTAGGCCTCTGCGGCCGGCTGGTGCTGCGGCATCGCCTCCGCCGCGACGCCAGCCTTCCAGGCCGCGTCTTCAGCGGTAAAGGCGGCGCCCATGGTGGTCTTGGTGGGGGGCGCGGGCGCGGCGTCGGCGGCAGCCACTCTGTCGTCGACCCACGCCACGGGCGCCCTGCCGGAGGCGGCGTCGTAGCCTGGGAGGTTGGGAAGGGGGGGGGGGGGGGGGGCAGCGGCGAAGGGCGGGGTGGGTGTGAGTTTCTCTGAGTTTCTCTGAGTGGAATACGACATGTCATGGCGATCTGCTGAGTTGCACAATGTCACTGAACCCAGGAACTGCCACCAAGTTGAGTGACAACAACCATCATGTCATGGCACGCTGCTGTGACGCGCAATGTCACTGAACCCAGGAATTGCCACCAAGTTGAGCGACACCAACCATTAGCAGCAGCACACCAGCCTCTAACATGGCAGGCACCGTGCACTGTGCCAGCCGCACGCTGCCTACGCCACACACCACTGTCACACGCGCCCCACAACCGCAAGCACCTACAACCCACCCTTGGAGACGGTCGCGGGGGCGCCGCCGCCGCCGCCGTCACCACCGCCCCTCAGCTCCTGCGCGGCGCTGGAGCCGCCGCCGTTGCCGCCGCCGCCGCTGGCACCGTCAGCGCTGCCCGCAGGCACGTTGGCACCGCCACCCACACCGCCGCCGGGCCCCCCCACAGGCAGCTCGAGCTGCAGCTGCCTCTGAAGGGCGTCGGCGAGCGACTCCGGGGCGTCCGCGGTGCCGACTTCCACCTGTGGCTGCGCTGCTGCGGCCATCACCGGCACCGCGGGCGGCCCCTGCGCGACAGGCCCCATGCCATCGATCTGCTGAGCAACAGCCTGCTGCTGAGCAACAGCCTGCTGCTGAGCAACGGCCTGCTGCTGAGCAACAGCTTGCTGCTGAGCAGCGGCCGCGGCGGCCAGCGCCTGCTGCTGAGCCGCCATTGCCTGCTGCTGCGCGCTCGCAGTGGGGGTGGACGGCGGCGGCGGCGGCGCCGCCTGCACCACCGCCTGCTGCTGCGGCATCAGCAGCCCCGTGGACGTCACAACAGGCGTGGCCATCACGGCCGGCTGCTCGGTGCCCACGAACGCGTGGCGGAAGTAGGGCGGCGCGGCGGCGGAGGGCATGGCGGCGCGGCGCAGGTGCGTGGGGGTGGCGTCGAGGCGGTCCTTCTCCTTCTTGTGCTGGACCTTGAGGCGCTTGTGGCCGATGTGGTAGCCGTTGAGGCCCTTGATGGCCTCCTCCGCGCAGCTGCGGTTGGAGAAGGACACAAAGCCGAAGCCGCGGCTGCGCCCGGTCGCCTGCACGGCGGGTCGCGTGAAAACGGATATGAGCAAGCCATATACGCCGCATACGGAAGGCATAGACGCGAAGTACATCGTATTGAAGTATATGGCTAATGTTTCGAAAAAAACAGTACCGCCGGAGCATGTGGGTAATGTCTGGTGCTCTTGAATGGTGGCTGGCCCAACATAGCAAGTTATTGCACATGTTTTGGGTAAGAAGAGAACGCCTATATACGGTTCCGTGCAACCCTACGTGCGTGGCGGCAGCGGCGCCGTTTGTGCCACGGGGTGGGGGGGCTTAGGGGGAAGGGGGGGGTGCAGTGCATGTGGGTGTCTATGGCCATGGGCTGCGCGGCGGCTGTGCCGTTTGTGCCAAAGGGTACGGTTTGAGTAGTTTCTTGTTTGACATGCAGCAGCCGCGCCACATGGGCATAGGGCTTTCCGTGCCCAAAGCAGAGTTTAATACACGTACCACAGGTGAGGGGGCTAGTTTTGGGGAGAGGGGGGGGGGGGATGGCATGCGCAGCGGGTGCAGTGCATGTGGGTGCGGGAAATTGGCAGTGGGCTGTGGTCATGGCGCACCCATTGTGCGCGTTGGAGTGCGGGGGGCATGATGAGACGGGGGGGCAGGGCCATGCGTGTACTGCATGCCTCAATCGGAAAGCGCAGAATGCGTTTGGCAAATGGTGCAGCGCGCTGTAGCTGCTGCCACTGCTGCTGCTGGTGGTGGTGGTGCAGGTGCTGCTAGTGAGAACCATGGCGCTTTGATTGTTTCGCACAGGTACTTGAAGTACATGGACTCCAAGTCGCGGTAAACATGACAATATTGAGGTTGGTGCAACTTCAAGTTTTACTGAAGTTGAAAGTGTTTGTGCAGCGGTGCGGGGGTGACACCGCATACTTTGTCGACCATGATGCGCGCGCTGATGACCTCGCCATACTCGCTGAACAGCGAAAACAGGTCCTGCAGCCGTGCACAAAGACAGTGTACAGTCATGCGCGTATTTAGTTAATAAGAGCCTGTATGAGTGGCGAGACTGGTCAAGGCGTTGTGTGCGGACGCCCGGGCAACGCATAATGCGCCACAAGGTCAGACTACCACATCATGGTGATGACAACACACACGCTTGGTGCAGTGTAACGTGTAGCAAGTGCTACTAGTAGTACTACTAGTAGTACTACTAGTAGCAGGAGCATGACTGGTTTGCCAGGGAGCTGGACACCAGAGTAATGTGTGGTGTCGTGCATGCACAGGGTGCTACCAGGTGTGACACTCATTATGCACACACACAGCAGCTGGGCAAAAGCACGTGGCAGTCACAAGGATGGCGTTGACCGGCAGTGTTCAACAACACACACATGGGGCAAATTGGCATACACGAAAAGGCACTCCTGGGGCTGCGCATGCTGGTACCATTCCGCCGCACCGCGCCGCCAGGCACGGAGACGCGCGCCACAGCTAGTGCAATGAGCGGCCTTTGCGCACCCACAAGTGCAAATACAAATGAGTCAACGGTGCCTCTCACCTGGTTGCTGTGAGGAGTTGTGGTGGGCCCATGGGTAGCAGCACAAGCAAGGGCAACACGACAAAAACAATTTGAGGGTGAGTGCATGTGAGCGCAGCGTCAGGGGTGATTAAGCCGGGCCTGAGGCAGGTAGTGGCACACCTTGAAGTTGCAAAGCTCAACACTGGCGCACGCAGGTGACATCACGCTCAGCACTACAGAGTACCATTCCCGCAGGTGATGCGCAGAGTGTACAAGCCATTGGGGGCGTGTGCCTAAGGAAAACTACTTCAACTACTACCTCAAGTCCACATCATAACACCTTCTTGCTGTGCGCGCAAGCCGAGCCTAACACCTACGTGCTACACGCCCCCACAACGCAGCACACACACACAGCAGCACACACACCTGCTGCCTGTCAACACGCGCCCCGCCCACTGCAGCGCCTCCAAACCATCCACGCATACTGCGCGCTCACCACAACATAACCACCCAAAAAAAACACGCAACCTGCCCACTACAGCACATGCACGCGCCCGCACCTGAAGTCGTTGGGTATGTGGAATATGAACAGGTTGCACCCCTCGGGCCCCTGCAGCTCCTTGGTGGTCTGTATCGGCGCGCCGGGCGTCACCGGCGGGGCCGCAGCCGCCGCCGCCGCCGCAGCAGCAGCAGCAGCGGCGTTGCCGCCGGCCAGAGCGGCCTGCTGCAGCACGGCGCGCCCGCCCGCGGTGGCGCTGAAGGCCTCTGGCGTGGTGGACGTGTAGCCATAGCCCTGGTAGGTGGGGAGGTAGCCCTGGGGGTAGGGATGCACACAGGGACTCATGTTTGCGGGTGAGGTATGGGGTGTAAACTGCGTAGTACTCTTGTTGAACTCCCGCTTAGGGCGCGGAAAGCCCTTTGCACACGGTGCGTGTGACCAGAAAGTCAGACAGGTAGCGTAAAAGCTGGCAATGCTCAGTACTCTGAGGGAAGCCTGGCATGTTGCCAGAGCACTACGTAGTACTACTATGCCGTACGGACGCCATAAGAACGCGTTACGGTGGAAGAAAAAGTGCTGCCAATACGTATACGGCGCACGACACGCAGCGGGGATTACAACAGTGTGCTTTGCCGAAAGCATGCTGCTGCTGCTGCTGCTGCTGCTGCTGCTGCTGCTTTTGTTGTTGCTGGCACACGCGCACACGCAAAGGCAGGTGGCATCCGCACATGCCACATGTCATCGCCATGTGCGCATATGGCGTACATGGGTTGGCATTCTGTGTCCGTGCACAGTCTGCAAATTGGCGGAGTGCGTAGCAGTACAGCCTATCTCCTGCTAAAAAACGTGCCAACTTACAGGGTTGCGCACCCCTGACCTACCTGGAAGCCGTAAGGAACACCCAGCAGTGTGGCGCCGTAGGGACTCGTGGGCGCCATCATGGTGCCGGCGGCCAGCGCAGGGGAGTTCAGGCCTGGGAAGTAGGCGGCCGCGGACAGTGTGCCGCCCGTGCCGCTGCCGCCGCTGTTGGACCTTTGTTGAAGTAGGAGTAGAGAGAGTTTGAAGTGGGGGTTGAAGTTAGAGTTGAAGTTGCAGCAGTGGCAAAGGGGGGGGGGTGGGCGGTTGGAACGGGCCGCGGCAGTCTGTTTGTTGA
>JAULBY010027117.1:0-20922 GCA_032358315.1 Ophiocytium majus | reverse complement strand
GCTATTTTTTGCAAGAGCTCGGCCCAGATGATATGAAGTTATTGTTGAAGTTGTGGCAGGTAGTGTGCTTGGCGCGCTGCACCAGCCTTGTGGTGCAAGGGGTGTGCTTGGCAGTAGCACGGGCGGTGAGTGTGGGTGGCGCTGCGCCTGAGACCAACACTGCATGCATTGGTCTGGTGTCAAAGCGCCGCACACCTCTCTCAGCGGCTGCTAGCAGCGTGTAACCACCGTACGGGCAGCAACACACAAACAGCAGCTAACCACAACCACCCTGAGCACAACCGCCGCAGCAGTAGTGGCAAAGAGCAGCAGCAGTGGCAGCGCGCGGCGGCGGCACTGCTGACCTTGTGAGCGCTAACCTGGAGGCAGGCTCGGGGTACCCGCTGGCGCTGCCCACACCGGAGCCGGTGCCGCCACTGGGATCGGAGGCCGCTGCCGCCGCCGCCGCAGCCGCCGCTGCCGCTGCCTGGGACGCATCGTACAGGACGTACCGGGGGTCGAGGGGGCTGGGAGCTGTGTTGGCCTGGTGAGTGCTGTAGGGAGAGAGGTTGCTGGCGCCGGGGGTGGTGGGGGCGGCGGCTGCTGTGTTTGTGCCGCCCATGAGGATTGGGCCGTAGATGTCGCTTGCACCCTGCTGGGCAGGTGTGGAGAGGGCGGGCAGGTGATGGGGGAGGCATGGGTTAGATGTGGCAGTTTGATATTGACTTATTGGTGTTGTTGAAGTGCGGATTCTGACGCTAAGTGGGCATGTTTTGCGTCGGCACGCCCGAAGTTCGAGAGCTTGCCCGGAGTATACGACGCTGCTACATGGTGCTGGTGCCTAGACGCCTGTCGCCGCCAGGAGGCATACACGCCGTGGGCAGGGGTCGTTAGCTGCGTTCTTTGATTGCCCGTTCAAGTGCCCCGCCCGTGACTGGCCATGGCACCAACAGCTTCAATCGGTGCCTGCCCCACCGGAGCAAGGCCTGCTCCCCAGCTTACCTGCGGGTAGCCGGCCATGTAGGAGCCCGTGCTGCTGCTAGCGCTGGACTGGTACGAGGAACCGCGCCGGAGCATGCCGTGCTGCACGTAGCCACTCATTGCCGCTGCTGCTCCTGTTTCTTCTTGCACCGCAGCTGTGTACTGCCGCACTGCTGCTGCCGTGGGCGAGGGCGAGCCGAGGTTGTGGCCGCGCACCGGAGCAAAGGCTCCGGCTGCAGGGAAGCGAGGAGCGCGGTGGGGCTGCGTTCTCACCGGTAGGGGCAACGCCAGGAGGCGTGAAGGCAGCCAGCTGTCTGCTGTTGGCTGGTCACAGCAGTTGAAGGTTGCACGAAGCGAAACTGGCGAGGGTGTCACGGAGGGTGTGCTACGGGCGGGAGAGGCAGCAAGGAGTGGCTGGCGCCTTTCTCGCCCCTGCACCTAACTACCTATACACACACGCAAGGGAGGATAGAACACGTTGTGCTGGCGTCGCTGCTTGCCGCCACTCGTCTGTGTACTGTCAGCTCCTGCTGCGGTCGCTGCACCCCCTTTGCCGTGACTCGTCACACTGGTTTTTTTATTCTTTGTGCTGAGCTTTCCAGCTACTGCTGAGCTCAAGTCAGTGATGCGGACACGATTCAGTGTGCGACACCATCGCAGCACCACGAGTGCACCACCGGGTGACCCCAATGGGCACTAACTATATATGGGTATGATAACGCGCACTACTTGGTATGTGCAACGCTGTTTATTACAGATCTACAGTAGATGCAGCGGTGCGTCTTTAGGTACACGCACATGTTCGCCGGCTGCCACCGCTGCATCATCGCATAGGCATGCGCCAAAAAAAACCTGAAGTTGAGTGATGCCATGCTTCAACATGAGCCACAGGCGCGCAGTGCCGAGCACTATGCTCTGCACAATCAGCCATACAATAAAGACGTATAGGTGGGTACATGACGACCCCCCAAATAAACATGTGGGGCAGTGGCTGTGGGCATCAAGCCGGGGGTGCCCTGGGCACCTGCATGCGGTGTGGTGGCCGCTACTGTGTAACTGCTGCTGGGGGGCCGGCCACTGCAGCTATGATTGGTGCACACCCCCTGCTGCTCCTGCTGCGCACTGCCAACGCCATGCCACTACATACACCCGCCGCGGGCACCCTGGCACCCCTGGGCGCATCGTCCTGCTGAGCACTGCGCTAGTGCTGCTGAGCACTGCTAGTGCTGCTGAGCACTGCACTAGTGCTGCTGAGCACTGCACTGGTGCTGCTGAGCACAGAGCAGGCCTGCGAGTCACCCCCTGCTGGCGAGGTGAGCCTCTGCCAGGGCTTCATACAGTGGTGTGGCCGCGATCGGCGGCGGTATGTCTCCCTGCAGCAGCTGCTTTGCGCTGACATCGCGCCCATAGAAGCTTCTGTTGACATCTGAACGGGAGGCAATGACGGCGCCCTCCAGCGAGATGCCTGCGTGGGAATAGGAGGGGGAAGCAAGAGTGAGTGAGCAGCTGGTGCTGAGGCATTTTAGAGATGAGTGTGGAGAGAGGAAGTCCGCTATCAAACGGATAACACCCAGCCGGCTGCTGGTGAGTGCCTGTGCTAAGGCTACCATGATACACCACACCAGCGGCAATCCATGGCCAGTAACGGGTTCAAGGTTTTGCATTTTTTTTATTTTTACAAGTCACAGAAACATGCGGGTTTGTGCGCACTGGTGAAGTTCATTTGGGAAGTCACGCACACACACTGCCAGTGCTGTGCTGGTGGTGCGCCACCCCACGCCCGCAGCCCATGGCACCCAGCACACACACGACACCACACAGCAGTGTGCAGTGCTGTGCTCCCACCTGCGAAGAGGCCCCTGCTGTGGCTGTAGGACAGCACGGGCGCAACGTCGCCGTCGGAGCCTATGGTGACAGCGCCTGTGCCGCTACGGCCAAGGGGGCCTGCGGCAACTCCCACGCCCGCGCCTAGCGAGACCTGCAAACGAAAATCATGCACAGAGGAAGAACAATTGCAGGCGCAGGTTCAGAGCATGGCCGTTGGTGCGCTGCGCTGACAGAGGTGGACAGGTGGGGGCGGCGGCCTGCGTGCACTACTTGGCAAGCAGCTGTGGCGGCAAACAGACCAGGTGCCGTTGTACATTTGGAGCAGGGGCGTCGCAAGCACGTACTATATATCAGCGCGCAGCCTTAGAGGCGCAGCCAACACCTCTCGCACAGAAGCAAACCCACCACCCATGACGGCTGCGTGCATGCCGCCAGTATGCCACAGCGCAACCGCCACCCCCGCGCCAGCCTGCCAAACGCACTCGCTGACTCATAGTGATGGGCCAGGGCGTATAACGTCTGAAGTACTTTGCACGTAACAAAGACGGTGTATTTCTACACCCCAGAACGCAATATACAGCGTACATGCCGTATAGGTACGTTTGTATATGTATACATGTATACATGCGTTATGTGCAGCATTAACATACCTGAAGTACAAGCAAGTTTATTACGCGGCTTGTGATGAACGATGCATACGTCATGACCCATCACCGACTCACGTTTGTGGCGGCAAACGCCTCCACGGCGGCCTCCGTCATCAGCACCAGCACCACGTCCGTCACATTCGCCCCCACCGCCGCGCCCCACCCCATCCCCACCGTCCCTATGGCGCTGGGAGCGGACCAGCGCGCACGGCGCCGCTGCTGCGACGCCCCCCCGCCGTACGCCGCCGGCATCAGCAGCTCAGGGCTGGTGGCAGCACCGTCGGCGGCATCAGCGGCAGCGGCATGCCCCGGCGTCAGCCTTGCAACGACGAGCCCCGTCCCGAACGAACCCACCCAGCCGAAGCCCACCTTGAGGATGGTGATGAAGGCAAGGCCGCGTGCGCGAGCGAGCAGCTCGGTGGGAATGTAACTGTCGTAACTGCCGCCGCCGGCACCTTCGCGGCAGAAGTTGAGGACGGACGTCGCGGCCTTGCGCACCTCCGCGCCCATGGTGAAGGCCACAGGGCGGTTCAGGTAGCGCGTGGACAGGCCTGCGCGCTCTGTGCTCAGCAGACAGAGGTGCGGAGCGGGGTGGGGGTGTGGGGGGGGGGGGGGGGAGGGGGGGGGGGGGTAGCTCGCGCAGAGCGGTTGCAGAAGTAACCTCAGCGTGCATCGCCGGAAGCGCTCCCTGGGCACATGCGCCTTTAAGAAGGTCTCACGCAGAGAGACAAGAATGGCTGCCTTGTGCTGGTGGTCAGAGGTGGCGGTGCACTGGTGAGCGGGGTGTGGGGGTGAGCATCACAGAGCGGCAGGCGCAGGTGTTGACAATGGGGGCGACCTTCCCCTTGCATATGCCTGGATCGTGGACGAAAGCTGGTTTTAGTTTTTGGTTCTTGTCCTGGTCCGATACACACGTTGTGGCAGTAATAGATGAAGGCCTGCTGGGCGCCATAGGTCTGGGAGTGCATGCCACATTTATTTCTAACTTAGCAAGAAAACCTGTTGCCCACCAGCAAGGGGCTTGCCTGCCCTTCTGGCGCCGACAGCACCGTACAGCAGCCGCCTTGGCTGGCCCCGGCGGGGACGGCGCATGCATCGGGGCGCTTCAGGTGCCCGCACTGCACAGCAACGCCGGTAACCAGAACGTGTGTTGCGAGGCCAGCAACTGCTGTTGCACTGCCTGCATGTGAATTCTGCCAGTAGTGCACTGGCTGTCACAGGCTGACTCACAGCTTGTTTGCACTGGGGGAATTCTGGCGGATCGAAGATGTTGTACCAGCTTGGGTTGATGATTACCATCGTAAACATCAATGCACTGGCAGTTGCTCTGATGGTCGCAGCACATGCGCACAAGAGATCCAATGTTCTCTCAGCACAGGCCGTTAAGAAATGAAAATGAAACGCCTGCCCTACTGTAGCTGCCCGTGCCGCACGAGAAGGAGCTGCAGCATCACACATGCTCTTTGGCTGGCCCTGTTCCCCCCCAGCGGGCGGCCAACCCGTGCTCTCGTGGCAATGATTTGTGCACACGTGAATGACGACGCTCTATTTAGGCACGCACACGACGGCGGGTGTGTGGTGCAAGTGTACACATGTGTGTGTATATATATATATATGTATATGATCATACTCGTATATGTGATGGCGCGTGCGCATTCGCTGAGCAGGGAGAGCCGCTGGGGGGAGGCTGAGCAAGTGAATTGCATGCAGCGCCACCTGCTGAGCTCGCGTGAGCTGAGCGCGCGCGCAACGCACCGCCGCGGCGGCTGCTTCAGAACGCTGGCAAGAGCAAGCGCGCGGCTAGCTGGGCAGTACTCGGCGAGGTAAGGACGAGGTACAGTAGAGAGACTTCGCTGGCTCGCACTTGTTGAAAAAACCTGGTCGTGAAAGTAACACTTGTGTGAGAGCAAAGGGGCTAGACCCCTTTGCTTGCTGAGAGCGTACACTAGTGAGAAATGAATCCTGCATGGGCCCAAGGGCATGGTAGGGGAGTGCCAAAAGAAAGCAGCAGCCGGTGGGCAGCCATGCCACTGCGCACACCTAGAGCTCTATCACACTGCCATCACTTTGTTACCTTGCTTCTTTTTGCGCAACAGCTTTCCACCGGTTGCTCCTTTCTTCGCACCACTCTCCCACTGGGCGAGTTTCTGCAGGTTGGCAGCCGTAGCCTGCTGGCTGCTGGTGCTGCCTGCTGTTGGGCTCTGGCACCAGCGCAACGCCGCCTGGCAGGAGAGAGCGCGAGAGCGCGCGCGCACATCGTGCCCTTCTGAAAGCATCTAGCGAACGTTCGTGGTCTTCCGGGTGGTGTGTTATGTGCAAGCAAAAAAAATCTAACAAGTGCGCACAGGCTGTACAGCAAGAGACAGCAGTGTCCAAGCAGGCAAGGCCGCCTCTGTCTCTCACCGCCGCCCTGGCATGGACGCCCTCTGGCAGGCAACACCTATCCCGGTAAGCAGCTGAAGACAGTTGAATTCCACCCCGTGCACCAACGCGTCTTCACCCAAGAGCCCGGCTTTTACCAACACTACGCTCTGCTGCTGCCCTGCCTGCCTGGCTGCCGATGACCGCCATGCAGTGTGCGGTAGCAGTGGCACTGCCACCTCCAGCGGCAGCAGCACCAGCAGCAGCAGCACCAACGCACGACAACAGCCAGTCATCACATTGCACGGCGAAGAAATCGAGCTTCAAGGGCACGAAGCACCAGAATGCCCGCCGGCACCGCCGCCAGCAGGCCGGTGGACAGCAGCTGGGGCTGCTGCCCATGCCGCGCACCCCAGCAGCGAGCCCTGACAGCAACCTTCTGCAGGCAGCGGAGCTTGAGCATCTCCGCACTTACCTACTGGCGATGGGCTGCGCAGGGCTGGTGCCGGCACCTGAGGTCCAGCGCACGGCCGTTCGACTCTACTCCCAGGGCGCTGGCGCGGAGCTGCTGAATGGGGGGCGGTGGGCGGGCACGGACTACGTGGGGGTGGTTGCTGCGCAGGAGTGCATGCTGGTGAGCGGTTCATTGCCTGCCATGTGCAACGTCGCGCGTGTCATCTTTGATGTGCTGCTGGTAAACAGACAGCAGCACTTGACACGAAAAGGCAATCAGCGTGGTGGTCCCCCCACCCCACACGTTGTGCGCGATAGCGGATACGCGTACCTTGCGCCGTTTCATCTGTTGTTTTGGAATTAAGTCACCCATGTCTGCACAAGGGCGACCCTGCCGGCGGGCCGCACACACAGAAGTACGACAAAAGCACCTGCTGTTGAGGGGGTTTGTGGAGCGCGGAACTTGAACTTGTGACAACTTGCTTCACCAGGTGCCAGCGAGGGCACTGTGCGACATAGAGTCAATTTCGCGCATACACACCATCTGCTGCTACCCACGTCACGCGTAGCCCTGTACTGTCGCATGGATGCACGGAAATCAGCACCTAACACTAGTACTGATGAGGCTGACACTACAACAAGAGCACGTAGTTGAAGTAGCCAATTGTTTTTGCTCTTGCCGCCCGGGCGGTGTAAGATGGAGTGCATGGCAGTGGTGCGCGCTTCTGCATCAAACCCGCTGTCACGCCAAAACCCACCAACTGCCACTTATCGAGCCGAGATCCCTCTGGTTGTGGAAGCGTGGCAGGCAGCAGGCGCCGCTGGAAACCAAAGGCGCCTGTTCCCACTGAGCAGCACACTCAAGCTGCAACTCACTACTTGCGCCAACATCGGTGCCGGCGGGCAGCATGCCGTCAACGAGTCAGCCTCGCTCATCACAGTGACTTCTGAATCTTAATAAAAAAAGTAAAGTAAAAAAAAATCAAAGCACCTCGAAGTTGAAGTAAAGCCCCCATGGAAATGCGCTGTGGCACGTTTGTGCTCCCCGTGATAACTTAAATTTCCAACTGCCACTTTGTGCCGCCGCCGTGCAGCGGACACCGGTCACCTCGCAGCCGCACCTAACCACCTTTTGCTGCCCTTGTCTTTCTTGGTTACATGCATCTCGACACAAAAAACACGCAACTGCCACTGCTCATCGCGGGCTGTGCCGCGGCCATACGCCTCCTCAAACAAAAAGCACTCAAGTGCCACTTGCCGCCGCCGCCGCCGTAAAGTGGACGTCCGTCGCCTGCGGCACTAAATTAAAGCGCACTAAATTGAGCGCGCACTGTACATCCATACGTACTTCAAAGCATGTACCAAACCACTCAACTGCCACTCTCGCCGCCGCCGCCGCCGCGCAGTGGACATCCGTCGCCTGCGGCGGCACTAACGAGCACTAAATCATGAGCGCACTGTGCATCTATCTGGTCCTTTATAAGTACACTTATACTGCAAAGCATGTGCCATGGAAGTAAAAACCACAGTAAGTATGCTTATACTTCCGGGCAAGTACTATGGAAAAATTAACCACTCAGCTGCCGCTTTTCGCCGCCGCCGCCGCGCAGTGGACATCCGTCGCCTGTGGCGCAGCACCGCAGCAGCACCCATGCACCATGCACCGCCTCACAAATGAACACCCAACTGCGACTTCTCATCACGGGCTGTGCCGCGGCCATGCGCCTCCTCACAAGAAACATCACTGAACTGCCACTTCGCTGCTGCGCAGTGGACATCGGTCGCCTGCGGCGCGGCGCTGCAGCAGCGCGAGGAGATCTCCCCCTGCGTCCACCGCTACTTGGCGTGCGCATGGGCGTCCATAATGTGGCAGCACGGGACTCTAGGCGGAGGGGGGGCGGTGGCTGCGCTCGTGCACATGCTGCGCGCCTACATGCACCTGGCGTGGGTGCTTACCATGTGCGGGGACGTGCGCGGGTGAGTGCGATTGGTGGAGCCTGCTGCAGAGCACGGCTGCTGCTGCGGAGCGCGGCTGGTGCTGCTGAGCAGTGCTGCTGCTGCGGGGCGCAGCGGCTGCTGAGCAGTGCTGCTGCTTCTGTTGGGCAGTGTCGCTGGGCACTGCTGCTGCTGCGGGGCGCGGCTGCTGCTGCTCCTCTGCTGCTGCTGCTGCTGCTGCTGCTGCTGCTGCTGCTGCCGACCACTGCTGCTGCTGCTGAACACTGCTGCAGCTGTCGAGCGCGGCGGCTGCTACTGCTGAGCACCGCCGCTGCTGCGGACCAGCGCTGCAGCTGGTGGCGATGATCTCTCTCTGACCACAACACATACTTTGATTCGTTACAAAACACACTAGGTACGCACTTCAAGTCCGCTGCTGAGCACCGCTCATGCCCCCACCCACCCACCTCTCAAAAACATTGCACAGGTTCTCCGCCGCCTACAGCCACGGCGCGGCCGTGGCCAAGCAGCTGGTGCGGGAGTGGAAGGGGAAAACTCTGCAGGGTTCGGCGGCGGCACAGGCTGCTGAGCACGGGGGCGGAGCACCGCCGCAGGGCGCTGCACGCCCGGGCTCGCCGTCGCAGCAGCTGGACACGGACACACTGGTGCTGGTCGAGGTGCGGCCCAAACTCCAAGTTGAAGTTTGTATTTTAGTGAAAGAAACCTAGAAGGCTGCTAAGCCCAGATGCTGCCGTGGCTGGGGCAAAAACGCCAGGCCAAAGCCTGTGGGGTGACTTGTCCACCTGGTGAAAACACCAGGCAGCCCCCACACCTACACGCGCCGGTCAGTGTCCTTGAGGGCTAAAAACGATGCAGAGTTCAATTAACAACAGGGCTTACTTGTGCGATGCCGCCAAACTCACTCACAGAGGCAAATCACCGCACGGGCTTCGGCCTGGCATTTTGCCCCAGCCAAGGCCATATCTGGGCTTAGCCACCTTTTAGGTTTCTTTCGCGTGGGGGCATGTGAATTTGAGGTTGGTGTGGGCTGTGTAAATTGAAGTTGAAGTTGGTGCAGACCGTGGGCCGCGGCGCGCCAGGCCGCCGCTGTCATGCACTGCGTGACCTCACCCATGACGGCAAGTGGACGCGGGCACGGCATGGTGTGCTGGTGTGCTCACTTTAAGCTGAAGTTTGAAGTTGACGCGGACTGTGGCTGCAGGGCGCGGCGGCTGCGGCGGCGCCGGTGCTCCCAGCAGCAGGTGGTGAGGTTTTGGAAGGAAGCCCACATGGAGCGAGCTGCTACTGTAGTCGTGCAGCATGAGTGAGTTGTTGCCGCTCTCACTGCTGCGGAGTTTCTGACACGGAAGCCGGCTGAGGAGCTCTTGAGTGTGCAGCGTGAGGCATTGAAGTTGGAGTTGAAGTAGACTGCTGTTCGGTGCCAGGGCGGCGTTGGGTGCGGGCGGGTCACCCCACCCTGTCAGGCCATGCGGAGTGCACCCCTGTCTCATGCAGCTATCACAGACACTCACTTTCCTTCAGTTCGTGCATCTCGACTTGACCAACAGTCGCTGCCTCAAGGCACATTGGACCCCATGCAGCCATTACTAGGGTTGCCGGAATCGGGCGATTTTCATAACTACTACGTAGTACTTGCGTAATTCGTAGCGTAATTTTGCCGTAACCTTGTACCGTAGTAGTACTTGCAACATCTTCCATAATGTTTTGTGCTCAGCACACTAGGGCCATCACAAACGTTACGCCATCGTAGGCTGCTGTAGGCATCTGCGGCGCGTACTGTTATCATGGAATTACCGTCGACCACAACGTCCCGAAATTACGATTCCGGCAACCCTACCTATCACACAAACTAACTTTTCTCCAAGTCATGCATCACGACTTAAATAACCATCCACTTCTAGTGCAGGAAACTCGTGCTGTCCTTTTCACACACTGCACGAGCTAACGCAGGTCAGCACACTGAACAGGGGAGTAGCCCTGGGCTCAGCCAGCGCGACCTGCAATCCACGCTGCCAGCGGTGTTCTGCAATTTGTCTGTAATCTGGGAAAAGCAGCAGCCAAAGCAGCAGATACTCGTATTTCTAGAATGTTACTGGTAGACTCCTAAGAATTTGACTGATTTTGGATGTTTCATAATGGCTTACAATGCTGAGCAAAAAGTGCTTTAATAAGGGGAAAGCAGCAGCCATAGCAACAAATATTAATATCTTTATACTTCAAGAAGTAATATCCAGCTACCTAAGAATTTTGACCAATTTGGCATGGTTCTGATATCGAACAAAAAAATTATGCCCGATTTAGCGAGTTCATCATCGAGCTCAGTTGTTATTCACACATGCCGCTGCCATGCAACGCGCCCCTGAGGCAGGTGGTGCGCATGGTCAAGTGCGAGATGACGGCGCAGCTCGGCGGCGCCGCCAACCTGCCTGGCGACGGCGGCATAAGGTATGTCAGAAGTACACCCCCTCTTGCGTCAGAGTGTACAGTGCTGAGCATGGCCGCCTTGTCGGCTAGCAGCAGCACGCCCCCCTCTTGCATTAGACTGCACAGTGCTGAGCATCGCCATCTTCTGAGCTAGCAGCAGCGGCGCCGCCAACGTGCCTGGCGATGGCAGCATAAGGTACACTCCCATGCACATTGCAGTGGGGTGGCGGAGGATCTCCCTGTCTGTACTCAAGGGCTGAGTACATATGTCGTACTTCGGAAGTATGCTTCAGTACATGTGTAGAGTGCCAACGTGCCTGGCGATGGCGGCATAAGGTACACCCCTCTTGCATCAAAGCGTACAGTGCTGGGCATCACCATCTTGCCACCTAGCAACATGGCACGGCATCCACACTTGGATGTCTACAGTAGTGATGGGTCAAAGCGCGTAAAACCTTCATTTAGTTATAGGTGTTGCGTAGTGTGCTGTGTAACACATGTACACATGACGTATAGCGTACTCTTATCGATACTCAAACATCGTTTGCGCCGTGCCGGTACATTTCCATGTTTGGGAATGGATGCGGCATTAATCATACTTCACAGGCATTTACTTCAGAAGCATTTATAACATAATACTACAGTAGTACTACATAGTATCACATTAGTACTTCGAGTGTGCTACGGTTGCCAAAGTCATCATTTTTTTCAGAACCACTCCGTAAATCATAACGCAATTTCAGCATAAAAATTCAAAAGTAGTGCGCCAACTTCTATGATGCTTTGTGTTCAGCAGAGTAAACGCAAGGCGTAACAACTTTAAGGCTTCAAGGCATGGTCGGCTGCTGTATGCATCTGCAGTGGGTACATATGAACAAACCCTTGGCCATCATATCCAGGAATTACGATGTTGGCGACTTAACATACGACTGACGCTGTAGCATAGCATACGGTGTTTTCAATGCTTGAAAAGTATAACATACTACGTACTACATACAACACCATAGTAAATATATCCTGACCATGCTCTCTGCTGTGTTGCCCCATGTGACCAGCGAGCTGTGCGAGAGCCCACCGGGAGCCGTGCTGATGGTGCTGGCGCCGCCGATACAGGGACTGCCAGGCGCTGCTGCAGCTGGCACCGGCGGCGCACCAGTGAAGGTATGCAGCGGCAGGCATGTGTTGCTAGCAAAATGTGGAGATCATGTGGTATAATTCAAGTACTTCTTGAAGTAGTTGCATAGGGAAACTGCCAGGCGCTGCTGCGCGCGGCGCAGTCGCAGCAGCTGGCGATGCCAGGGCACCAGAGCAGGTATGCAGCAGCTGGTGTGTGATTGTGTCAAATATGGACACCATGTGGTTGCATAGAGGGATTGCCAGATCCTGCACCTCGCGGCATCACCGCAGCTGGCAGTGCCAGCGCACCAGAGCAGGTACGCAGTGGCGGGCATGTATTGGTATTTGAAGTATAGAGAGCATGTGGTTACATACAGGGGCTGCCAGGCGCTGTTGCTCGTGGCTAGGGTTGCGGAAAAACGCATGTTTGGTTTGGTTGGCAACCTGATGCTTGCGCTGCTGACCACTGACGCACACACCTGTCTGGCAACAGCAGCAGCCATGCCCAGCACAAAGCATGCACACTGGCGCACATTCCGGCGAATCCATATGAAAAACCAAATCCGGGTCTCCTCACCAGTAGTGGCCGTCATGCGGGTGTAACCCATGTATGGTGAACAAAGCAAAGATTGCGCCTACGAAGGCAGCACGTGTCGCACCTACCAAAGCGCGGATTCCATCATGGAGCTGTGATGCGTTAGAGGGAGGGCGGCGCAGATATCGTGGATTGAAACGGACTTACTTGTGTGAGTGCTGTAGGGTGAATGCCTTGGCTCGGCGCGATATACAAACATAAATACTTAAGCAGTATGTTGTAGTTCACATTTGTGCTGGGTCCCCGCTTCCGAACTTTCATGTTTGTTTTCCCCAGTGTGCACAGCTGTGAAGTCTTGACGTGCACCAGCGTTGTAGAACATCACAATGCATGTGCAGACAACACAGACGTGACGACAAGCTACATGCCCCACAGGCACAAGAAACACTGTTTTGTGACAGTGACGCCATCCAGCACAACCACTTGAGGCTTGCACATCTACTAGTTCGTATTATCAATGGTTTGAATTAGCGGCGCACTGATGCGGTTTGGAGGCGCAGGCCATTTGACCGTGTCACCCTTTTTTTTGCGCTGCTGCCGATGTCAATTTCTGGCCTTACTGGCATACTGCTAACCCGCACCTGATGACAACATCTGTGTCCACACTGACAACCATGGCTGGCGGTGTGGCCGGGCCCAGCCACGGCTGCCAGTGCCACAAACAATGCCAGCGGGTGCAGGGTGGCCGCATGCCACTGACGCCATAAGTTGGCATCGGCAGTGGCGCACTTAAAAAAAAGTATGTGACTCCCTCATACGGCTTGCGCTTCTAAACCGCATTCGTGCGCCGCTGATTCAAACTACTACTGCATTGATAATATTTCTGAAGCATTTAACATGCAAGCCTTGACCAACTGTGCTGCAGGTGGTCACTGTCACACGCCAGTGTTTCTCAAGCATGTGGCCCATGAACCTTGTCGTCACTTCTGTTCGACTTTATCTGCACATGCATTGTGATGATGCTGGTGCACGTAAAGACTACACAGTTTCGAACACAGGGGAAAATGACGATGCAAGTTTGGAATTGGGGTCCCAGTGAAGTGCGAACTACAAGATACTGCTGTAGTATTCATGTACTTCCGAAGTACATGGATTCACCGGACTGTGCACGAGTGTGCATGTGTTGTGCTGGGCATGTCTGCTGCTGCTGCTGCTGCCAAGCAGCTGTCTGTGCGTCACTGCAGGCCAAGTGCCAAATTCCACCACGATAGCACATCAACTTGCTTTTGTTCACCAAGTTCGTGCCGGTGCTGTCGGCGAGTAGGCCCAGGGCGGCAGCGGCGCGGCAGCGGTGGCAGCGCTGTGGGGTAACGGCATATACATGTTGCTACAGGAACACAGGGCGCGTACATCGAGTGAGCAGCGCGCTGCTGCAGTAGTTGAGGTCTGCTTGGGGGGGGGGCGTGCTATACTAGGGAGGGGTCTTACACGTTTTTACCTACAGTAAAGCTCGTCTGTGCTGCTGCTGCAGAAGAGCTGTACTGTACACAGACTGGGCGCCGTTGCAGACATCGGGCAGCGCATGGCGGTCAAGCGTGGAGAGACAGAGTTCAGGCTAGCCTAGTCCAGCATGTAAAGGTGCTGCTGCTCAGCAGAGGCATGACCAATACCTGCCGTGCGTGGGCATGTTTTGCTGAGCACAGCCGGGCAGTATGCTCAGCAGCAGGCGGCCCGCGCACCTGCTGGCTCCAGTGTGTGCCACCGCGCCCCACGTGTCGCTGCACGCCACTGCAGCAGCAGCAGGTACAGCAGTTACGGAGGGAAGGGTGGGTCGGGGGGTGGGTGCAGCATGTTTAGCACACATATGCCGCCAGCACCAAACGGGCAGTCGTCAAGTCGAGCAGCGGAGAAGCACAGCGGCTACAAAGGCGTACAGTGCCATCCGCTAGTGGTTGCCACGTGCGAATATACTTCGAAGTGGGTAGGCGGTTATGCATCAGGCATACACCTGGCAGGCAAAGCAGCGGGGTACAGCGTAGCACAGCAGAAAAACTGGTGGCACATCCGTATAGAAGTGTATGTACCTCAGTAGTATACATATATATACTCGAAGTATGCACCATGGTACTGCTTTCAACAAGCCTGGGTGCTACGATTGTGTGTGCATGTGGCGTGTATGGTTAGCATTTGGTGCTCTTGCACAACTTGCACAATTGTGAAGTGAGTTATGAAGCTGTTTTCGAGGTTAAAAAAATATGTATGGCAAAAATACAAGTTCTGGCACCCTACTCGTGGCACTGCCACAGCCGGCGGCGGTGCAGTGCAGGTACGCAGCTGGTGTGTGATGGTATTAAAGTATGCAGACCATGTGGCTACACAGAGGGATTGCCAGGTGCTGCACCTCGGGGGCATCACCGCAGCCGGCAGTGCCCACGCACCAGGGCAGGTATGCAGCGGCTGGCATCTGACTGTGATTGGATGTGGGAGAGCCAAAGGACGCTGCACTCACCCTCAATACGCCGGCCGCCATCGATCCCGACGAGTTGTTGTGCGCACGCCGCCTGCGCATGTATGGAAAGTAGGTGGCCGTACAGTATTCCATACAATACGGTACTTAGTAATTGAACATTGGGGACTGCCAGGCGTGCAGCAGCTGGTATGTGAACAGCACTTACATCGGTCACTTGCACCAGACCGCATGTGGGCTGCTACTAGTTTGTGTCCGGTGCTGACCTCAGCGCTGCCTCTGCTGTTGTTGCTGCTGCCGCCGCCACCACCACTGTCGCCGCCGCCACCACCACTGCTGGTGCCGCTGCCGCCGCTACTGCCGCCCCCACCGACCGTCTACCGCCATCACTGCTGCCGCCGCCGCCGCTGCTGTTACTGCCGCTGCCAATACTGCCCCCGCCGCTGCTGCTCCTACTGTTGCCGCTGCTGCTCCTGCTGCTGTTACTGCAATATTGCCGCCGCCACTGCTGCTACCGCCGCTGCTGCCATTCCCGCTGTTGCCGCCACTGCCGCCGCCGCTGCTGCAACCACCGACAACAACCTCAGGCGGAGCCATTTGCGCCGGTGGCGGAGGCTCTCGAGGCTTTGTGCGAACCACAGCCGCGCAGAGACATTGTGACACTGCGCGACATGTGCACCAACAGCAGCACCAGGGTGTGCCCCGCGGTGGTGGCGGTTCAGGTTCGGGTCCGCCAGGTGCGGCCTGCCTCTGTGTCACTGTGAAGTACCATACCTAGTTACTTCAAGTACATGTATTAAATATACTTCGCAATGTACTTCAAGAAGTATGTGTATCATATGCCTGGTTGTCCATGTCAGGGTGTGCCCTGCGATGGCGGCGGTGCAGGTTCGGGTATGCCAGGTGCGGCCTGCCTCTTTATTACTTCTGAAGTACTGAATGCAGTACATGCATACTATGTGGTAGTTTTACCATTGTGTATTGTCTGCTTCAAAGTCTACGTAAAATATCAGGGTGTGCCCTGTGGTGGTGGCGGCTCAGTTTTCGGGTGCGCCAGGTGCGGCGTGCCTCTATACCACTGTGCAGTACACACTTGTATGGGTATCTTTACGTAATTGTCTACTTCATAGCTTTATCAGTGTGCGCGCTGGTGGTGGTAACGGGTTAGGTTCGGATCCGCCAGGTACGGCGCAGAGCTACCGCCTCTGTATGACTATCCTGTGCATACATGGTAATCACTACATGGTTGTATATACTTCAAGTATCAGGGTGTGCACGGCGACGCTGGTGCAGGTTCGTGTCGGCCAGGCACGGCGTTGAACTGTTGTCGTCCTATCATTATGCAGTGCATACATACGACTAGTACCGGTAGTATTTTTCCGTATACATATGGTACAATTCTTTGCCATGGGGCGGCGGTGCTGGTCCGCGTCTGCCAGGTTCGCGCCCTGCACCCCAGCAGAGTGCACAACAGTTGTTGACTTTGTATTACTATGATACCGCGCAGTACTCACATGGTTTTCTTGTCTACGTACTGGCAAGTGGTAATGGGTCAGCATTTATAACGTCTTTATACTTCTTGAAGTACACTTCTTACTGTACTTCTAGTGCTTTGTAGTAGTACTATAGTATAACATATGGAGTGTTTCTTCTACGCCCCAAAACGCGGTATGCGGTGTACATGCTGTATAAACCCGTTGCTATTCCAAGAAGTATTGAAACATGACGGGCCGTATTTACATTCCATGTCAAATGGCATATAGCGTATATACACTGTGACCATCCTCACTGGTAAGTTACTTCTATGAGGGTGTACGTCGCGTACATGGCGGTGCAGGTCTGGGTCCGCCCGGTGCGGCCTGCACGCACCATGCATTACACCAGCTGTGAGGTTTTCGTTCCTTGCGGCACGTGCATTCTTATGTTGCTACTGAACTTTTCTCACACTCCTGGTCAAGTGTTTACACAGGGCGCGCTCTCCCGCCACCGCCACCCACCGCCGCTGCCGCCGCCGCCTCCGTTGCCACCACCGCCACCACATCCCGTGTTGTGCCCCCCCTGCCCTGCCCAACATTTCTGCTGCCGCAGGTCATGGCCATGGTCCTGAAGGAGCACCATGCCGGTGACCTGGCGCAGGCGCGCGCGGCAGGGGCGCACGTACGGCGCCTGGCGGAGCGCCTACTGCCGGCCATCGTCTGCCCCGGCAGCGAGGCGCCTTCGCTGTGCCGCCTGAACATGCTGTGCAACCTCGCGTTTCTGTGGCTGCTGGCGCGGGACGAGGTACGCCATATCACCTGAACGAAACGCATGCTGCAGAATGTAAAAACCAGTTGTTTGGTACACGTAGCCTCACATCATCACGCTCTGAACATCATGGCGGAGCGCCTCCTGCCGGTCATTGTCTGCCCTGGCATCGAGGCGCCGCTGTGCCGCCTGGACAGTCTCTGCAACCTCGCGTTCCTGCGGCTGCTGCTCGCGGTGAGGTGCGCAGTGTCTACCTAAAAAAAGATCATGTGTGAAAAAAGTTCGTACATACTAGAAGATTACATACTTCGAAGTATATATACAGCTTCAGATCACTAATGCCTGAACATCACCGCGGAGCACCTCCTGCCGTCCATCCTGCTGCCCTGTGGCAAGGCGCCCTCGCTGTGCTGTCTCAACATGCTCTGCAACCTCACGGTTCTGCGGCTGCTGGCTTGTGATGACCAGCAACACCAGGAGAAATACTACTAGTTAGTTGAAGGACGACTGTGCATAGTGTGTGTGTACGTGTGGTGTGCGTGAGGCCGTCGGCGCCTGCGCCTGTGCGCCGCAGCGGCGCCCTCAGCTGTCAGATCGGAAATCCACATGTTGGCATGCTGTATGGTGGCCTCTGCATTCGCGTGTTGCTGGTGCTGCACCGCTGCCACCCCCTGTGCGACAGGCTGCGCAATAATCGTGGCGGCTGCCGAGGCAACCGTCGCTGCAGCAGACATGTCCACTATCTGCGCCTGCGCTTGCATGGCCGTCAGCAGGTGCAGCTTCCCCTGCGCCTCCTCCAGCTCCAGTGCTGCTGCCACTTCCTGGGGGTCACGGTGTGCCGGCCGCCGCGGAGCGTGGTGCCACGCGTGTGCCCAGGGTTTGTCCACGCACGCCGTTCGGCCTTGAGCGGATCGCCCGTCAGTAGTACCATTCTCTGCTGGGCGACCCTCGCACCAGCTGCCTGCACCACGACTCGCACCCTGTCGAGGGCAGTCCTCAGGCTGCCCTTGATCATGAGCACCCTGAGCCGGTCGAAGGTGGCGGGGTACTCTCTTCTGTAGCGGGTTATGCGATCCGAGCAGTTGCAGCATTGCCGATTACTCCCCCCCCCCGGCGGTGCCGGCACCTGTGCCCAGCGCCTCGCGTGCGTGCATCATCCGGGTCCCGTGTAGGCGCTCGCGTCCTCCACTAGGAGCTGCAGCTCCATCCGGAGGGCGGCGATGACCACCTCCTGCTGGTCATGCAGCTGGTCATCGCCGCCCTCTCCTGGCAGATGGGACTGCAGCTTCTAGTGGAGGATGCGCGCGCGTACGGGGACTGGATGAAGCACGCGAGGCAGATGCACGAGGCGTTGGGCACAGGTGCCAGGCTAGTAGCTAAGCACGGGGGGGGGGGGGCGTGCTCGGCAGTACTACTTAGTGGTACAACTAATCGGATCGCATTACCCGAGAGCTGCAAAAGCGAGTCCCCCGCCATCTTCGACCGGCTCAGGGTGCTCATCACCAAGAGCAGGACTGCCCTCGAAAGGGTGCGGGTCGCGGTGCAGACAGCTGGTGCGAGGCCGCCCAGCAGGGGATGGTGCTGCCGACGGATGATGCTCTCCAGGCCGAACAATCGGCGAGGGCGTGCGTGGTCGAATCCAGCACCCGGCGCACAGCCCTGGCCACGCTCCGCGGCGGCCGGCGCCCTGTGCCAATCTACACCGTAACTCATGTGAAGAAGCAACAGCATTGGAGCTGGAGGAGGCGCAAGGGGAGGTGCATGCTGCGCTGCTGACGGCCATGCAAGCGCAGGCGCAGGCAGGGGAAAGGTTTGCTGCAGCGGTTGCCGCGGCAGCCGCCGCTCTTATTGCTCAGCATGTCCCACAGGGGTGGCAGCGGCGCAGCACCAGCAGCAGGCAAACGCAGAGGCTGCCATACAGAATGCCAGCATCTGAACTTCCTATCTCAATGTAAAGAGCTGAAGGTGCCGCTGCCACGCACAGGCGCAGGCGCCCAAGGCCTCACGCGCGAGACATGACTGGAGCTGGATGACATACTTTTTACTTCAAGTACAACTTTCTACTTCAAGCTGTCCTTTTAAAATTGCATCAACTCTTACATCAAATTATGAAATTGAAGTGTAGCAGCCACTGTGTGTGTAAACTTTGATGTTGAACTTGAGCAACACTCACGCTGCGCCCGTCGCCTCACTGGCTGCAGGAGACCTGCCTGGAGCTGCTGAACGACATCCTCAAAATCCTGCGAAGGGCGCCCGCCCTGCTGAGGTCCTCCATGGCTCGGCACAATGCGCACTGGCAAGTGCTGTGACAACTTCTTAAATCGTACCCGGTACTGCAGATCACGCTGGTTGAAAAAGAGATGAATGCGCACATGCAATAACTGTATTTTGCATGACATGCGCTGCATGGAGGCCTTCCAGGCCTCGGCACATACACACCTGCAAGTCGTGGCAGTGTGCATGCATGTCGCCATGTCACACACAGGCAATCATTGAAGGTATGGCATGGCAGCACGCATGTCGCCATGTCACACGCTGGCAGTCACGTTGTACATGTTTGAAGTTGCGACAATATGGGACTGCATGTTTTAAGACGCAGAGCCAGTGCCTGACTAAGGAATGCATACTGCATATGCAGCCGGTGCTGCACACATCCCACGCGCTAAACAAGCTGCGGGGCACGGGTGACTTGTCCCGTATGCACCAAGTCATCCATGCTGCCGCAGTTTCGACGTACACCACCGGTGCCTGCACCTGCGGCGCCTGCTGCGGCTCTGCCAGCGCCGTTATTAATGTTGCCGCAGGGTTGAGGTGCACAACCAGTGCCTTGTCCGGCGGTGCCTGCTGCTGCTATGCCAGCGCTGTGCAGCACCGTGGTGTGCTGTGCAGCACGGTGCCGCGTGTGCCGCTACTATGCCAGCAGCGTGCAGCACCGTGTGCTGTGCAGCACGGTGCTGGCACAGCACAGCACGATGCTGGCAGAGCAGCGGCAGACACCGCAGGAGCAGGCGCCTGTGACACGTGAACCCTGCGGCAACATGGTGCTGGAGGAGCAGCAGCAGGCACCACAGGGTCAGGCACCGGTGGTGCACTCCGTGGCGGCTGAAGTACGGCAGTACCATGTATGTTTATGAACATCTACTTCAGAAGTGCTGCAAAGTAGATACTTCATGTCGTTCATGAACACTGTAGTAGTAGAAAGTACAAGACTCTTATTAGTACACCTATAGGTATGTTTTACCCTGTTGTTGTGCCCACAAGCATGGCCGGTGTGCTTGAACTACAGTGCTAAGTAACTACTACCGCTGTTGACTTTGCTAAGGTCTTAGCATGCCCATGCTTCAGTAGTACTTGACTCACGGAAGTAGTACTCCTTTCTAAGTGCGTCTTGAAGTATACTGTACATGTACAGGTACTTCAGTAGTATACCATTGCTTCATGCCGGCATTTGTGTCATGGGCTCTTGCAAGCCCACAATTGCAAATAAACACCACCACAGCAGTTACATACTACAGAAGTATTTCTGAAGTGCATGTTCACCTACTTGCGAAGTACTACAGTGCACTCGCGATTGAGTGCGGGGTAGTGCACCTCTGTAGCACCCCACACTGAAGCAAGACCCGCACTAAATCAACTAGGGCATTATGTATCGCGTATACACGATCATGTGGTCTGTGACAGGTCTCAGGACCCCGCATTAATCCGCATACCGCACTAAATCAGAGCGAACTAAATCGCGAGTGCACTGTATGTAGTATGTACTTCTGAAGTATGTCAAGTACTGGTACAAGATACGCACTCTCGAAGTACCGTCTAGTCCCTATCAAGGCCCCCCACCATAATTAGGGTTTGGCAATAAAAGGGGAGGGGGGATGCGTCATTTTGGGCGGCTAGTTAAAACCTGAGGGGGGGGGGGGGTACATAATTAGGGG